>CAUYQV010026842.1:0-15774 GCA_963574575.1 Galagoides demidoff | reverse complement strand
GCCTGTGGTCCCAGCTACTTGGGAGGCAGAGGCAGGAGACTCGCTTGAGCCCAGGAGTTGGAGGTTGCTATGAGCTGTGATGCCATGGCACTCTACCCAGGGGGATAGCTTGAGGCTCCGTCTCAAAAAAAAAAAAAATTCTATCATCAAAAAATAATTTTGAGCATCTACTGAGTGTTCATCACCGTGTGAGTCACTGAGGATGCTGAGATGAAAAAGATGCAGATGATCCCTGCTCTCCTGGAGTGTACGAGTAAGTTGATGAGACAGGCCTTGGATAACTCAGGGCACGACTAAGCAATGGCAGTTGCGATGAGCGATACAAAAGATAAGCAGATATTGTAAGGGACTGCAGCACAGGAAGACCTGACCTATTTATCTGGGGGAAGAGGGAGTGGGTCAGGAAAGAGCATCCTTAGGAAAGGGTATTAAAGCAGAGACATGAAGGATCAGTGGGGCCTCACTGGGCAAAGATGATGGAAACTTCCTTGTGAGAAAGAGAAAAGCCACTGTCCTGACCTCCAGGAGCTGTCCTGTCACTATCACTTGGCCTCAGCTGCTGGGCTGATCTGTTGGCACTCACAGCCGGGCATGGTGCTCTCCTGCTGAACACACGATTGTACAGAACATCAACACGAGACAAGGGCGCTGTGAGCCACGACGGAACAGACAGAAACGAGCACATCAGAACACAGACGAAACGTGAACACTGCCCAACCCACAAAACCCACCAGATAGCGCCTCTTCTGTCCAGTAAGGGTGGCTGTCGCTACTGTGCCAATTACAGGCTGAGGCTTGCTGTGATCTTTTCTCTTTTTAGACAAGATTTATGAAGATGCCCAATCATACAATGATTCCACTTCTTGCCAGCATCCACCCCCAGTTCCTCAAACCCTCCCCCCAATTCCCCACCCCAAGTCCAAACCCTGTAATATATACTTCCTAACCCCTCTTACTGCATTCGCTACCCTATAGTTCCCACCACCTTTGCTCGCTCACCACATGAGTAATCACCCCAACTTGTTTGACTGCCAGTGTGTTCCTGGTGGGTCTTCAGCTGAAGGGCATTAACACTTGTAAATGCTTTTAAGATGTGAGATCTAAGGAATCTAAACCATCTTCCGAAAGCACTTCTCAATTTAAAGAGGCAAGAAAGAGTATCATTTGAATGTGTAATTAATATTCATCATAGCTAATGTATTAGTTTTATGGTAAATTTAAGATGGAATTGTGTTTTTATGTGCTGTGTATACACTTTCACAGTACATTGAAAACCTCTTATAATTAATGCATCTCGTATATCTTTATTTATATTGGAAGCAAAGTTTATTATCCTAACTCACCGTGAGCCTTAGGGTTCTTATACCTCTGATGTTTGGCTCTGCTTCAGTTGTCACTTCTCTTCAGAGTCACAGCCTGTGTTACTAATTGATTTGGGGGCATTCATAGTGACCTTAGACCTTTGGCACCTTGACCTTACTTGACCAAAACAGAACTCAGTGCTCTCTCCTAAAAGTACAGCCATCTGACGATTTAGAACAACTTATCAAAATTTTAAATGTGCTTAACCTTTCACCCAGCAATGCCACTCTAAAATTTTTGTCTTATGAATTCACTGGCACCAAAAACCCAAAGATATGTTTTTGGGTAATATTAATAAGAGAAAGAAAAATTAATTGGAAACAACCCAAATTTCCATCAATAGTCAGCCGGCTAAATGATCTTAATACCTACAAATGTAGAATACTATACATTCCATAATAATGATGTGGTACATTGTATGGATTGCCTTGGAAAGACAACTGCAAAACCTTGTAGGGGGAGGGGCGCACAACATCATCATCCAAGATTAACTTACACACGTGCATTTTTGTAAAAGCTTATTTTTATACTATAGATAATGGTGGAGGATTACTTCTGGGGACCTTAACTCCCAGAGTTGGAGAATTTTAGTCCATATATCATGTTCAAAAGACATGTCGTGGTGGAGGGGAAGGTGGTGGTGGCTCACACTTGTCATCTCAGCTACTCTGGAGGCCGAGGCAGGAGAATCATATGAGCCCAGGAGTCTGAGGTTGTTGTGAGCTGGGTTAATGCCACTGCACTCTAGCCTGGGCAACAGAGTGAGACCATGTCTCAATGAAATAAGAAAAAAAAAGGACATGTTGTATTGTTTTTATGTTTTTAACTACATTTTTAATTTGTCTCATTTGCTTTATTCCTTTCCCAGATTTACATACTACCCAATACCTCATCTAGGCTCTTCTCTTCAGGACTGGTCAGTCACAGGCTATTAAAAAAAAATTTGTATTTAAAATCTATATATATATATTCTTTTTAAAGATTGGGTCTTGCCATGTTGCCCAAGCCTCAAACATGTGGGCTCAAGCAATTCTCCTACCTTGCTCTTCCAAGGAGCTAGGACTATATGCTACGTTTTGTATTTTTTTTTTTTTTTTTGTAGAGACAGAGTCTCACTTTATCGTCCTCGGTAGAGTGCTGTGGTGTCACAGCTCATGGCAACCTCCAACTCCTGGGTTTAGGCGATTCTCTTGCCTCAGCCTCCCAAGTAGCTGAGACTACAGGCATCCGCCACAATGCCCGGCTAATTTTTGGTTGCAGTTTTGCCGGGCCAGGTCTGAACCCACCACCCTCAGTATATGGCACTGGCGCCCTAGCCACTGAGCCACAGGCGCCACCCTATGTTTTGTTTTGTTTTTCTAGGACGAGTTCAAAAACTTAATTGTCCAACCTCCTGTAAGGACTTTGGCCTTAGTCCCTACACGAGGTGGGACAATTAAGTTTTTGAACTCATCCTGGAAAAAGTGCTACATACCTCAATGCTGAGTATCATCGTGGTCACCGTCGAAGTACTCCCCTTGGAAGCTGTGCACCAACCCCAGGGCCTGATGCACCCTTGAAAGCCATTTTGGAACTCTTTTCCTGGAACGGCCATCAGAGCTGTCCTCATCTGAGGCCTGACAATTAAGTTCGTGGACTCATCCTAGCAAAGGTGCCGTTCTATAGCATCTCTCTTTTCTATTTTCTCTAGGTAGTCCTTAACACATTTCCCACTTCCAAGGAGCCTGCCCCCATGTTATTTCTTTTAAAAAAAAATGAGGTTTTTAAAAAGATGTTTAAAACATAAATAATTTCATAAATTTTTTTTAAAGATGGAGTCTTGCTGTGTTGTCCAGGTCTAGAAGTCCTGGGCATAAGCAATCCTCTTGCCTTAGCTTTCCAGGTAGCTGGGACCATAGGCACATACCACTGGGCCTAGCTAGTCACAGACTTTCTAATACTTTTTCAAAGATTGAACTCCTATCCTGAGTCCCAGGAATGTAAAGACATTTATTTTGCTTCTTAAGAGACTTTCTTTAACTCCCTTTGGATTCATAGAATTGGTTCAAATAACTAAGATGGCAAAATTAGTGAATTATCTCTATGGATATTTAAAGGAATCAGAATATGCAACCCCAGAATATGCCATTTTGGCATAAAGATTATTTGAAGCTAAAAGCAATTAAGAAGCAGCAAACACAGAAGGAGGTCTTTGCGCTACCCCTGTTGAAACTGCCCTTTATAAAGTTAATAAAGGGCCACAAGGCGGGAACTATGGGAGGGACCTGAACTCTGCAAAGGTATAGGCATAGGTGAAGTACATATGTAGCCAGCTGGTACTCAGAAGTCATATAGCGATGGTTATAAAGATTCTTTAACTTTCTTAATTACACTCATAGATGACATCTGATCCCTTGTGAAACCTAAGACTAGTTTTTGAGATATCTTCCAGGCCCTGCATTCCAGGGGATCTGCTGACCCACCCAGACCAGTGGCTCCTACTAAGTAGCTGACTCAATGAACCTGGCTACCTCTACCCAGGAACTGACTCAGCACAGGAAGACAATTTCTACACCTCATGATTTTAGCCTAAACCCAGCCAATCAGCAAACCCAACTCCCTAACCCTTTGCGCACCAAACTATCTTTAAAAACCCTTTCTCCCAAATTGTCAGGGAGACAGATTTGAGAACGTCCTGTCTCCCAGTGATACTAAACTCTTTTTCTGCTGCAACCCCTGCCATCTCAGTGTATTGGCGTCCTCTTGAGCGGCAGCCAATGAACCTGGTAAGGCAGTAACACTATCTGCCTAAAAGCAGGACATACATTTCCCTTTGTGAAGATCTTCCTTCTTCCATACCAGAAAGAGGAAAAACAGCCATCATCACCAGAGACAGAAAGTCAGCACAGAGGTGAGTCTACGCAAACAAACCTTTACCAAAGACATGCTTCCCTTCGTGGGCTTCTCCCATTTACCCTCCCACAATTTACTACCCCTAGAAGCTCCAAACTCCTCTGTCTTGTCAGCGCTTCACCCTTTGTTAAAATGGAATATAAAGCCCCAGATTAACCACCTCTTTGGATCTTTGTTTCTTTGCCTTAAAGGCCTCTGTGTTTGTATGTTAATAAAAGTGTCAACATCAAATAAAATGTGCACACCTTTTCTCTGCTGATCTTTTTGTCAGACTAATTCATGGGCTTTAGCTACAGAATCAGTAGAAGAAAAGCTTTTTTCCTCTCCTGCAGTATTATAAGCACACTAGACCAATGTATGTTCGTAGTTTTAGTTGGCATTAAGGCCTTTTAGAGGACAATGAAGAATTTGTTTTTGTTTTTTAAACAAGAATCTCACTGTGCTGCCCACGCTAGAGTGCAATGTTATCAGTCTACCTTATAGCAAACTCCTGGGTTCAAGCCATCCTCCTGCCCCAGCCGCCCAAGTAGCTGCAACTATAGGTACCTGCCACAATGCCCTACTAATTTTTCTATTTTTAGTAGAGACAAGGTCCCACTCCTGCTCAGGCTGGTCTCAAAAACTTCTGAGCTCACAGTGATCCTCCAATTAGAATTACATGCATGCGCCATCACACCCAGGCAAAAATATTTTTTAAGTTGCATACAATTTTAGGTTAGTTCATGGCCTTCATTCCAAAGCCATTTTATGGATCCTGCAAGATTTTACAGATGTATAGAAAAACTATACATACATTATATACACATATATATGTAAATCAATTAACATATATCATATTCAGTGTGCTGGAAATACACAAACATTTACCTTATTTGAATTCAATTATGAAGAAGAGAAAAATTCATCCTGCATTCCTTAAAACCAATTATACTAGAATTTGATCTCAATGCCTCAGGAAAAGGAAGGTCACAATCAAAATGCAAAAAAAACAAGATAAGTTATTCTTGCCTTTTGACATTATAAAGACCCAGGACAATTTAAGGTAATTGTGGCCACACAAAATTTTCATCTTAAGCACAAACATTAGAACATATCCCTTTGAACTGCCCTTTAAGATGTAACCCCCACATACTTTCCATATCAGTGGTTTTAAATATCCTTGCCCTATATAGTCCTGAAATCAATTCAGTGGGTCGTCCAGCATTTAAAAAAAAAAAGTAAACAAAAAATAATAGAAAATATTAAAGGGCATGATTCACAGTATAGTTTTTTTATGAAACTTTTCCTTCGTAATAACTCGGGGGGGCGGGGGGTGGTATGTGTGCATGCTGAATTGGCCAAAAACCAAACCTCTGGCCAAAAACGTTTGAAGGTCATTATCCTTTCACATATTCTGTGCTGTCCAATACTGCAGCCACTAGCTGTAGGTGCATACTGAGCACTTAAATGTGGTGGATCGGAAGTGGCATGTGCTGCTAAGTATAAACTATACACTGACTTTCAAAGACTCGAGATGAAAAAAAGGAAAGTAGACAATCTTGGTCAATTTTTATGTTGAGTGCATGTCGAAATGATAACATTTCATTTTGGATGGACTGAGTTAGAGAAAATACTATTGAAATTAATTTCACATGCTTCTTTTTATTTTTCTACAGTGTGGCTACTAGAAAATTTTAAATTCCATATGTGATTGTCATTATCTGCTTATTGGACACTGGTGTTCTATATGTTAAGTGTTATATGAATATACATGTGTACACACCTGATATATCTGCAATCTGGTTTATAACATTGCATCTTTATATAGCATCTATCACCATATTTTTAGCACTTGGAATGATTTGCTCAATCTCAAAATGGCTGCCAGCTTTTTAACATTAATTAAAATGGCTGCCCTCAATCATCTGAAGCCCCTACCTCCAATGCAGGGAGTACCTTTTGACTCAACCTGGGTCTACCCATCTGCATGATCAATTTAGTCTGATGTTACAGTGCCTTGGCAGAGATGACAAACCCCTTGGAATGTTTTTCTGTTTTCTCTTTAACCTTATTAGTTCAGAAAGGATTACGCCATCTGGCAATGGGTATGCACTGGGAACAGCAGGTCCTCCTGACTCATTCAGGATATGGCGACATGTTTATTTCCTGTGTTCCCTTTAACTCTCTCCATACATTAGCTTTACCACTCGACTTCCCTCCAACCCAGGTCCGTTCAATCTCATTCCCCGTATCCTCCTTCCCTTTCCTACCTAAGGGAAAGTAATATAGTCTGTCAGTTATAATCTTGACATTTCTCCTGTCCAAGTTATCCTACAGTGACACCCGTACATACATACCTGCCACTTCTGATAAGTTTTAGTCTCTACATCCAACACCTCTAATTATGTTGATCTTAGGGATTATTTTTCCCTTCCTTCTGATAAATAAAATAATAATAATGATATAGTATCTACCTTTTATTAAGTACTCATCTTCCAGGCATTATGCTAAGCACGTTCTCTCACGAAAATATAACAATTTTGTAATGTGGATACTTTTCCAATTTTAGAAATAAGAGTTTTCTTTGCCTTATGAAATGACTCAAACCATAAGACCCATGATGTCTTGTTCACCACATAAGCAAGGTATACAAAAAGAGCCTGGCACATATGTGTAAGTGCTCAATAAACATTTGTTGAATAAATAAGTTAGCAAATGAATGAATCATGGCATAGACCACTTCTCCTTCATTTACATTGTATCTACGTAATATTCCACTCACCTTTGACTTCTGCAATTACCACAGGTATGTTCATCTTTTGTTATGGGTATCTATCCAGTAGTACAGTTTTATATAGTTTTGTTCTTTCTTAAAATGTGTATACATTTTTTGGCACCCTGGGGGTGTGTGTGTGTGTGTGTGTATCACAAAGAATCTGGTTTTCTGGCTTCTATTGGAAAAAAGAGTCCAGCAATCTGGAAAGGCTGCATGTATCACTCAGGACAGGTGCACAATGCTGCAGTAACAACCTCAAAGTCTCAGATGGATTTCTCACTTACACCACATGTCCACTGTGGGTGAGCAGTGGCTCTGCCCCCATCTCCGCCCCCATCTGGAACATCTAGTCCTTGCAGCTGAAAGGAAATGAGACCCAAGCAAACCATGCCTCCTCTTAAATCTTTCACTCATAAGTGACACACACCTCTTCCATCCAAATTTCACTTGTCCACGTCTACAGCCATATCACCCTGAATGCACCCGATCTCGTCTGATCTCCGAATCAAATTTCTCTGCTCCAAGTAGTCAACAGGATGGGGCTATGTAACCCCCTCACAGGAGGGGAACTGGTATATCCCGAAAGTACTAATATAAATCCATCCCAGAGAAATGATTGCCTGGAATTGAAAAGCAGCTGCTTCCTTCAGAGGGGACATTTACTATCTAGTTTGACACACACATCTCTTCCTGCATTACTCTTCATACATTACACCAATTCCCTACAGGAATTTAAGTTTACAACCCCTTTAGTAGAGGTTGTAGAAAGAATGAATATGTGAGTAAATGAACAAACTCGCCTATATATTATGGCACAAATGAAAACTAGCTCCTTGAGATGCATTTCCTCATGCCAAGCCCTGGCTTGTTACCCTTTGTCTTTCTTGAGATGTCCCTACCTGGACTCACCCCACCCCATGGGGCAGGTCCAGGAGTGAACAATATCTCCATGCAGACCGCCCCCCATTACAACATAAACGGAATAGCTGCCCCCAAGTGACCGAGCAGCCTTTGTTCACAGCAGGGTGGTCAACATTTATCAAACAGAGGGGGCTTCGCAGAAGGAGGAAACAGCACCTGTGGTAGCCAAAAGGCCCTAACAGGTTGAAAATGTGTCGGGGTGCAGCCCTGTTATTATGTGTTTAATGGCCTTAGAATCAAAGAACAATTCAAATACCTCACCTTCCACAGTGACAAGAAAGAGGAGGCTCTCAGTTCTGTTGATGAACTCAGGGGCAGGGAAGGTTGATTTCTTTGCTTCCTAAAAGTATAGTGCTTCTTTTTTTTTTTTTTTTAATTTTATCTCTAGGCTGGGCGTGGTGGCTCAGCCTATAATCCAAGCACTCTGAGAGGCCAAGATGGGCAGATCACTTGAAGTCAGGAGTTCGAGATCAGTCTAAGCAAGAGGAAGACCTATCTCTAAAAGAAGTAGCCAGGCATTATGGCAGACACCTGTAATCCCAGCTGCTTGGGAGGCTGAGGCAAAAGGATATCTTGAGCCTAAAAGTTTGAGGTTTCTGTGAGCTACAATGCCACGGCACTCTACCCCAGAGCAATGAAGTGAGACTGTCTCAAAAACAAAAAACAAAAAGAAGTTAAAACTTAAAAGTCCATAAGATGCTGTGGTGAGACACCTAGGATATGAATCATCTGTAAAACAATCTCCTGTCCCAATCAGAATTAGTTCTACTAACTTCTGCCAGGTTGCTAGATTTTAAATTATCTCCTCCTAGACACACACATCATTGTTCATTCCTATGCAGAATCTTGAAATGACAGCATTTCACTTTTAGATGAATCTTTCCCATATTCTGCCAGGCACAGTGGCTCATTCCTGTAATCCTGGCACTCTTGGAGGCCACCGCCAGTGGATTGCTTGAGATCAAGAGTTCAACAACAGCCTGAGCAAGAGTGAGACTCCATCTCCACTAAAAATAGAAAAAATTAGGCAGGGGTGGTGGTGGGTACCTGTAGTCCCAGCTACTCAGGAGGCTGAAGTAGGAGGATTAATTGAGGCCAGGAGTTTGAAGTTGCCATGAGCCATGACTCCATAGCACTCCAACAGTGAAACTCTGTCTCAAGAAACAAAACAGCAAGCAAACAAAAAAATCTTTCCCATTTTCTGAGTCTTGTGTGTTCACTCTCTCACGTGCATATATGTGTGTGCATAAATATACATAAATGCATATAAATGTGTCCATAAACATCATTACTTCTTCCAGCGACCATTTAGTACAATGTTAGATACTTGGGATCAAATGACAAGCCCAATCAGAACAGACACTGGTCTTCTGGAGCTCAGAGTTGTGAGAGGAAGAGCCCAAGAGTTTGAGGTTGTTGTGAGCTAGACACCATGGCACTCTACCCAGAGTCACAAAATGAGACTCTCTCTCAAAAAAGAAAAAGAAACAAGAAATGACATTCAACCTAAGAACTAAAGATCAACAGTAATTAGTAAGGCACCTCCAGACAGAAGGAACTACTATGAGAAGACCCAGAATCCAAAAAGAGCCTAGAATCTTTAAGGAGTCATTCAGCCCAGTTCAGCTGGAATACCAGAGAAGGGGAACCAAGGAGTGAAGCAGGTGGGGCAATAATAAGAGAAGAAGCTAACCAGGAAAGCAGGGCCAGAACTTGTAATGTTTTATGAGCTCTGTGAAGCAGCTGGAACTTAATTCTGAGAGGAGCAGGGAGCCAATGCAGGGTTTTAGGCAGAAGGTGATAAGATCTGATTTACATGTGTTCTGTGGGGCTGTTCAAAATACTAGCAGCCTGGAGGTCTTGACACTGACTCATCAGAACAGACATAGACAGGGTCTTGAAGGCACCTGTTCTTCTAGGTGGCATGGGTGCTGGAAGTTTGAGGTGTCCTGGGGGAAAGGTGGGGCTGCCTGGGAGCCAGGATGGTGCACTGTATGGTCATCATTTACCAATGCATATTGTATCTAAAAATATAGATACGAAAAAGATGAAAAAACTCTACACAAGCAAAAGCTGTCTTTTTGGATGATAGGATTAATGCTCTAGTTCGGAAGCATTTTACTGTTTTAACTACCAGTATAATCATTCTCAGGATAGCGAACTCCTAATGTCTGCATAGAACAAATAACAGGCAGAACAGTATTTTAAAAGATTAACAGATGTTCTTTCCTCCCACCACCAGCATGTCAGGTCACCCCATGATCCCTCTCCATTTGAGCAGTCAGACCACAGGTAGCTGAAAGCAGAAGAAAGGCTTTCAGGTTTAAAAAGCCTGAATCCTAAAGGGACTTGAGACAGAGGAAAACCAAACAAAGAGATCAGGATTTCTTGCCTTAAAGCCCAGACAAAGAAAGAAGGGAGAGAGGGGGAAACTTGGCCATTAGAGAGTATCTGTCCCTACCCCAGGCATCCTCAAACTATGGCCCACGGGCCACATGCAGCCCGCCTAGGACATTTATCCGGCCCACTGGGTGTTTTTGCCGCTGCTGCCTGTCCTGTTTAGCAGCCGACTCATCCTGGGGCCCGCAGTTCAGCCCTCCAACGGTCTGAGGGACAGTGAACTGGCCCCCTGTTTAAAAAGTTTGAGGACCCCTGCCCTACCCCATTAGGGATCTTTATAAACAGAAACTCTAAAAGGAAATCTGAGAGGTAAGGATCTGGGATCTGGGATCTGTTATGAGTGGTTCACTCAAGAAGCCAGTGAGAAACTAAGGGGGCAAATACCTATGATTCTGGTATAGTAAAGTCTCTCCTACTCTCTGGTATTACTAAGCCTCCTGAAACTTAAAAGAAAGTTTCTGCACAGCCAAGGAAACAGTCAATAGAGGATGTAGACAATCCACAGAATGGGAGAAAATACTCACTTGCTAGACATCCAATAAAGGGCTCACAACCAAGCTCTACAAAGAACTCAAGCAAATTAGCAAGGAGAAACAAACAACCCCATTAAAAGAGGGGCAAAAGCTCTTCAAAAAGAGGTCGAGTAATGGCCAATAAACATGAAAAAAATGCTCAGTGTCACTAACTACCAGACAAATGCATATCAAAACCACAGAGAGATATCACCTAACCCCAGTGAGAATGGTTTTTATCAAAAAGTCTCCAAACAACAGATGCTGCCTTGGATGTGGAGAGAAAAGAACTCATACACTGCTGGTGGGACTGCAAACTTGTACCACCTCTCTGTAAAGTCGAATGGAGACTTCTCAAAGAACTAAACGTAGATCTTCTATTTGATCCAGCCATCCCACCATTGGGTATTTACCCAAAGGAAAAAAAAAAGAAGTCATTTTGCCTAAAAGACACTTCCTCTGGAATGTTTATTACAGCATAATTCACAATTCAAAGATGTGGAATCAACCCAAGTGCCTATCAGTTCATGAGTGGATTAATAAAACGTGGTATATGTATACCATGGAGTACTACGCAGCTATAAAAAAATAAATTAATCTCTTTTGCAATAATTCAGATGAAACTGGAGACCATTCTCCTAAGTGAAGTATTGCAAGAATGGAAAAATAAGCACCACATGTATTTGCTATTAAATTGGAACTAACCAATTATCACTATGTGCATAGACAAAAGTAGAACTCAAGGGAAATCAAGCAGGTTTGGGGGAGGGGGTGGGTGAAATCATCCTAACGGGTACAACACCCATTATCTAGGTGACGTGCACACCTTTAATTTTGTCTCAAGCAGTACAAAAGCAATCTATGTAACCAAAACATTTGTACCCCCATAATATTCAGAAATTTAAAAAGAAACAATTTTAAGACCATAAGGAATTGAATCTAAATGACGCGATAGCAAAGTTCAAGAAGAAAAAAAGAGTTGGGCTCTAAAAACCCACTTATTAATATATATAAGGCATTCTTGGGACAACTGGAGAATTTTGAATATGAACTAGATTTTAGATATTATGAAAATTATTGTTAATTTTCTTAACCATGATAATGGCATTGTGATTATGTAGGGGAAAGTCGTTTTACTTAGGAAAATGTGCATTGGATTATTAAGAGGTAAAGTGTCACAATTTCTGCAAGTTATTTTCAGAGAGAAAGCAAATCCAGAAAAACGTTAACAATTGATCTCAAAGGGTTTTATGAGTGTTTCCTGTACTATTTCTGTAACTTCCATATATTTTAATTTTTAATAAATATATACACTTTTATAATAATTTTTAATAACATTCATAATTACAATTATGAATGCCAGAAGTCACAGGTTAAAAATTATGCAGTAAGTTAAAATGTTTTAAGTAGCATAAAAAATGGTTTGCATTGAGTATATATATAAACTTGCAAAAACATACACATGAAAAGATAAAGAAGATAGCAATAATAGTTGTTGAATTAGAGTGGTGAAGTTATCTGTGGTACTTTCCTCTACTTTTCATCTTCCTGCATTTCATGATACTAAACATTAGGTAGAGAGAAGAGACTAAGTATTTACCACTCATTATAATGGGTGCTCAGAATAAAAATTAAATAGAATCATGAAAAAGCAAGAAAATGACTTTACTGATATGCTTAGACTAATGCACCAAGAGTTTGCATGAGTCAGGTTCCCTAGTTATAAGCAACAGAAACCAACACTGGTTCCTTTAACCATTCTGAGGATTGTGGGGAGCTCACAGAGTAATGAGGAATATTGGAGTGCCAGGCCTGGCAAGTGGGTAGGCAGAAAGAAAGGCTAGCCAGTAGCCAGGACCTTTGTCAACTTCAGGCAGCAAGAGAGGTTCAGAAAGAACAGGACTACAGCAACTACTGAACTCAAGAGTGGTACAGCTCAGACCTGAGCCCCTGCCAGCCCTGTGCACTAAGTACTCCTATTGGTAACATTGCTGCCCTCCAGAAACCCACTGCTGCCCTGCATCCTTCAATAAACCCTCCACTGTCCCTATTTCTGCACAACATGCTTTCTTCTTCTTCTTCTTTTTTTTTTTCTTTTTCTGGTGGAGACAGAGTCTTGCTATCTTGCCCACCTGGTCTCAAACTTCTGACCTCAAGCAATCCTCCAATTCAGCCTCCAAAGTACTGGGAGTGTAGGCATGAGCCACAGTGCCCAGCCAGACACTCCCCTTTCAGTTTCACATGTGTACCTCTGATTGGCCAAGTCTAGGTTATATGCTCGTACCTAAGCTGAGAAGGATCTTGGGAAAGCAATCACCTCATCTTTGAAGTTCCTCTTGAAGGAAGAGGGCTTTGTCTCTCCCCAAGACCAATATAACGGGAATCTTCCAAAGATAGGATGGAGGTTCTAACACTGAACAGCCAAAAAATGACAAACGTCACCACATAGTTTTTCCTGCCATTGGGCCAGGCATTGTGTAAGAAAAAAACAAGAAGACCAAGATTTGGCCTCTGCCTCAAGGAGCAATTTTGAGAGTGGAGACTGGATCTTATACTTCTTTGTTAACTCATGGTGCTTGGCAGAGAGCAAACTTTCAACAGATGTTTGCTAAATAAATAAAAATAAATGAGCAATCTTCCTTGGACAAACCAAATGGCCCTTTTACAAGCAAGGAACTAGCCAAAATAACTCTACAGGACCTTCTAGCAAGAGGATTCATGGGATGTCTGATCTTGTCTGGGAATGATGGAGACTCACAAGTGTTCTTCCAGAAACTAAGAACCAAAAGGTAGAGTAACATTGCACTAATGCCCTAGGCCTTAACACAATCCAAATAATGCATTTTACAAAATGGATCCAGTTCAAATCAAGTCTAAATCTAATCATCTTCTAAAACAATTGAACAAGAACGAAATTTGTTCTGAGTCCCTGCCGAAGGTTGAATTTTCTTATCTCTTAAGCAAAAAGCCCGATGCCATTAGTTTTGGTCATACACTGGCCTGTGGAGCCATGCTGGGCTGTCATGTCACGGCTCACACCAGCGATAATTTTATAACTGTGTTCTTCCCAGTCGCCTACCTCTGAGCTTGAATCGATTTCCAGTCACAGTTTGCACATTTCATCCCAAAAGGCTACAGTGGGGGTACTAAAGCTTGGTGTGAAATCACTTACTTATTTTGCAGATCTTTAAACATAGGTAAGAATCGCCGCCTCCTTTCCGTGGTTTTGGCCTTTTCGACCAGACGCAAAGTTGCTAAATTCTGTTCAGCCTCTGGACTTTTCATTAATTCATTTGCTCAACAAAATTTACACTGACTGCCCTACTCCAGATGGGTCAGGAACTGTGCTAATGCCAGGGACATAGCAGTGATCAGAAAAGGCCTGGTCCTTGAATTCATGACACATTACATATTATAGCTGGAGACATATAAATGAATGTGCAATTACAGAATCAGCCCTCTCTGACTGGGCCTCTTGAAGGAGCTGTCTTTCCTCTGTTGGCGGGTCCTCGTTCACCCACTGCAGTCTGCATTGCCTCCCTTACTCCACCGACACTGATTTCCCCAAAGCACTAATTACATCCATGGCATGCTCTCATATAGCTATTTAGCACCCGCTTCTTTCTTCCCAATCCCTATTCCAATGTGTAATTATACATGTCCTGATGGGTTTCTTTCTAGACTGGAAGTGCTGTGATTCCAAGGCCAAATCCATGTTGCTAAATCCAATGGATACTCTTTGACTTTTCTTAAATTTGATAGTCTGTATACCACTCTTTAGTTTTGTTTTTTTGTTTGGCCTTAACACTTTACATCAAAATATTTCAAGCCTATAGAAACGTTGTAAGAACAGTTCAATATATACCCATGTAGCAATTAATATTTGGCTTCATGTGCCTTATATATCTGTGTATCTTTTTTTCCCCCAAACCATGGAAGTTGTTCAATCTGTTTGGGCTGTGACAACAAAATACCATAAACTGGGTGGCTTATAAATAGAAATTTTGTTTACCGCAGTTCTGGAAGCTGGGAAGTCCAAGATCAGCATGTGTCTGATAGGGGCCCACATCCTTGCTGTCTGTTTTATCACTGTAAACTCCCACCGCAGAAGAGCTAGGGAACTCCCTGGGCTCCCTTATAAGGGCAATAATCTATTATAAGGGTTCTACCCCCATGAACCAATCTCCTCCAAGGGTCCCATTTCCAAATACTTACACATTGGGGATTAAGGTTCAACATGAATTTGAGGGGGGAATACAAACATTTTAGACCATAGCACAAGGGTAATTTGCAGACATCACAACTAAATAATTTAATCTGTTCCCTGAGAACAAAGATATTCTATTACATAATCAAAACACAATTTTCAAATTTAGAAAAAAAATAACATTGATACACTATTAACTATTAGCCTATTCTAAAATTTTGTCAATCATCCCTATAATGTCTTTTATAGCAATTTTATTTCTGATCCAAGATCAAATCTAGAACCACAGTTAGTCATGGCTCTTTAGTCTTTTATATGGAACAGTTCTTTGGTCTTAGTCTCTCGAGATGTGATTTTTTAAAGTATGACCTAATTGTTTTATAGAATGTACCTCACTTTGGGTTTGTCCAGTGTTTCGTCAGGATTAAATTCTGGACATGCATTTTTGGAAGGAAGCTCACAGAAGAGATGCTTTGTCCATCTCAGTGTGTGGCTTTAGGGGGCACGTATGATACTGGTTGATCCCCTCACCAGTGAAGAATCACTCCTTCTGGCTCGGCGCCTGTGGCTCAATCGGCTAAGGAGCCAGCCACGTACACCTAAGGTGGCGGGTTCGAATCCCCAGCCCGGGCCCGCCAAACAAACAATGACGGCTGCAACCAAAAAATGGCCGGGTGTTGTGGCGGGAGCCTGTGGTCCCAGCTACTTGGGAGGCGGAGGCAGGA
>CAUYQV010026838.1:0-20688 GCA_963574575.1 Galagoides demidoff | reverse complement strand
CTTAAGCCCAAGAGTTTGAGGTTGCTGTGAGCTGTCACGCCACAGCACTCTCCCAAGGGTGACAGTGAGACTTTGTCTCAAAAAAGAAAAAAAGGCACAAGAGATCCTTTTGAATATCACTTTTGGCCCTAGGAGTTCTGGCTAATGGATTAGGAATTAAACATTAGACTTGTTTCTCTTCCCCAGTTAGACTAAAGTTCAAGAAATCTTTGAGTCCCTCCTCTGCAAAGCTCACCCTTGTGGCAGGGAGCAGTAGTGGTGCTGAAATTTTGGCACAAGATACCTTGAGGAGAACAGTTGGCTAAAAGAACTATTTAGCTGTTGCTGATTTTTTTTTTTCCCTGACTTGGAGCTAGGCAAAGAAAGATGAGGGTATCATCATAAGAGACTGAGACAAGCCAGATGTTAAATCTGTTTGGGAAACTGTTTTGAGCATCTCTCCAGCTGTCTGCAGTTTCCCACTAATCGTGCCAGATGGAGGGTGTCGTCATACTTGGGTCAGGCCACTTCCCACCTGTCCTCTAGTTTTTTGTCTGTCTCTTCTATTTTGGCAGTAGGACATTTGGAGAGGTTTATTTTGTTGTTGTTGTCATTTGCTTGTTTTTGTTCTGTTTTAGACAGAGTGTTGTTCTTTTACCATGGGTAGAGTGCAGTAGGATCATCATAGCTCACTGCAACCTCAAACTCCTGGGCTCAATCAATCCTCCTGCCTCAGCCTCCCAAGTTGCTAAGGTCGTAGACATGCATGACACCCAGTTAATTTTTCTGTTTCTTTTTTTTTGTTTTTTGAGACAGAGTCTTACTCTGTTGCCCTGCGTAGAGTGCCATGGCATCATAGCGCACAGCAACCTCAACTCAACTGCTCAAGTGATCTTCTTGCCTCAGCCTCCTGAGTAGCGTGCACTACAATGCACAACTAGTGGTTTTTTTTCTATTTTTAGTAGAGATAGGGATCTCACTCATGCTCAGAGTGATCTCAAACTCCTGAGCTCAAGCAATGCAGGCCTCCCAGAATACTAGGTTACAGGTGTGAGCCACTGAGCCCAGCCTGCATTTTGTACTTTAAGTATGAAATACTTCTTCATAAAAAGTATAGCATGTACACATGAAAAGAAAGAAGCTATAAAGAGTAATAAAACACACAGCTCAAGAAGTAGAACATTGTCCTCCAGAGGCCCCACCCTGGTCACTGTGCTATTTTTAAAATAAACTTGTCAACATTTGTTTTCTTCACTGAGCACCTTTGCTACAACTGTCTTAGGCCAAGTGCTCAGATTCCAGGGGCTCAAGAGAGTTCTGCAGAAGCCAGACTTTCTACTAAAGATTCTGCCAAGAAGATAGCCTGTGCAGTCCTGTGAGGGGACCAGTGGCCTCAAGGCCATGAGCAAGTCACTAGCCAAGGGACAGGCTAACACACAGAGGCTTGGTCTCAGATTACTTCTATATTTGCTTCCGATGGCTGCCATAATAAGTTATCAAAACTCAGGGTTTTTTTTTTTTTTTTTTGAGACAGAGCCTCAAGTTCTCACCCTGGGTAGAGTGCCATGCCATCACACCTCACAGTAACCTCCAACTCCTGGGCTCAAGCGATTATCAAAACTGTGCCTCCACCTCCCAAGTAGCTGGGATTACAGGCGCCTGCCACAATACCCAGCTATTTTTTGTTTGCAGCTGTCATTGTTGTTTGGCAGGCCCAGGCTGGACTCGAACCTGCCAGCTCTGGTGTATGTGGCTGGCACCTTAGCTGCTTGAGCCACAGGTGCTGAGCCAAAAATCCAGATAGTTGTTTTTTTTTTTTTTTTTAGGGACATAGTCTTACTTTGTTGCCCTTGGTGGAGTGCCATGGCGTTACAGCTCACAGCAACCTCCAGCTCTTAGGCTCAGGCAATTCTCTTGCCTCAGCCTCCCGAGTAGCTGGGACTATAGGCGCCTGCCACAGTGCCCAGCTATTTTTTTTTTTTTTTTGCAGTTTGGCTGGGGCCAGGCTTGAACCCACCACCCTCAGTATATGGGGCAGGTGCCGTACTCACTGAGCCACAGGTGCTGCCTACAAAACCCAGATAGTTTTAAAAACAAAAAATTTATTCTTGGTATGGAAGCCTAAAGTCTAAAATTGAGGTGTCAGTAGGGCTGGTTCCTTCTGGAGGTCTAGGGGAGGATCCATTCCATGCCTCTCTGGGATTCTGGTGGTGCCAGCATCTTTGGTGTTCCTTGGCTGCATCATTCCAATCACTACCTTCCTATTTGCATGTCTTGCATTGTCACCCAGGCTGGAGAGTAGTGGCTATTCACAGACAACATCATAATACCACTACAGTTTTGAACTGTACTCAAGTGATTCTCCCACTCCAGCCTCTCCTCTGTAGCTGGTACTATAGGCGTGCAACACCACACTCAGTTCTGCTCTTCTTATAAGGATACTAGGCACTGGATTTAGGACCCACCATAAATCTCAAGATGAGTTCACCCCAGGATCGTCAGCTTATTATATCTGCGTTTTTTTTTTTTTTTTGAGACAGAGCCTCAAGCTGTCCCCCTAGGTAGAGTGCTGTGGCATCACAGCTCACAGCAACCTCCAACTCCTGGGCTCAAGCGAGTCTCCTGCCTCTGCCTCCCAAGTAACTGGGACTACAAGCGCCCGCCACAACACCCGGCTATTTTTTGGTTGCAGCCGTCATTGTTGTTTGGCGGGCCCGGGCTGGATTCAAACCCGCCACCTTAGGTGTATGTGGCTGGGGCCTTAGCCACTTGAACCACAGGCACCGAGCCTATATCTGCCTATTTATTTATTTATTTTTGAGACAGAGCCTCAAGCTGTCCCCCTAGGTAGAGTGCTGTGGCATCACAGCTCACAGAAACCTCCAACTCCTGGGCTCAAGCGAGTCTCCTGCCTCAGCCTCCCAAGTAGTTGGGACCACAGGCGCCTGCCACAACGCCCGGCTATTTTTTGGTTGCAGCTGTCATTGTTGTTTGGCGGGCCCAGTCTGGATTTCAAACCTGCCACCTTAGCCACTTGAGCCACAGGTGCCGAGCCATATCTGCCTATTTAAAAATTAGGCCATATTTTGAGGTTCTAAGTAGACATGAATTTGGGAGGAGGACATGATTCAGCCCCTTCACTTGCTACTCTAGCATTTCTGTCATAACTTTATTCAGGGATGTGCTCGTCTTCCAGGTGCCTCTCTTGTTTCAGGAAGAAGAAGCCATTGGGGTGGGAGCCCCTATAGATGGCCGTGTGGGCATCCTGTGGGCTGGATCATTCATCTGCCTCTCTGTTGGAAGGTGAAGGCACTTGCTTAGAGGAAGCCATGACCTGGATTACTGAGTGTGCACATCTTAGTTTTGCTTTCTACTACCCCTTGGCATGTGCTTTCTGGGCTATGAGCTTGGTCCTATGATTATCCTTCTGTTTACAATGGGGCACAGAAAGGTGGGGGACATACACATCAGATTATCACCAAGTGTACTGTAGTGGTCCGTCCTGAGAAGAGGCTGAGGAACTGCAATCTAATTCAGAGGGCTGAGGGAGACTCCAGGGGGGTCTGAGGCTAATGAGGAGCTAACTAGACAGCAGAGCATTTTTTTGTTTGTTTTTTTTTTTGAGACAGAACCTCAAGCTATCATCCTGGATAGAGGGCTGTGGCGTCACAGCTCACAGCAACCTCCAACTCCTGGGCTCAAGCGAGTCTCCTGCCTCTGCTCCCAAGTAGCTGGGACTACAGGCACCCACCACAGCGCCTGGCTGTTTTTTTTTTTTTTTTTTTTGGTTGCAGCCATCATTGTTGTTTGGCGGGCCCGGGCTGGATTCGAACCGGCCAGCTCAGGTGTATGTGGCTGGCGCCTTAGCCGCTTGAGCCACAGGCGCCGAGCCAGCAGAGCATTTTGAACAGAAGATATACCATGGAACCTGAGAGGAGGCTGTGGGGCTGGGGAACACAGAGGGATTTCAAGGACCCAGTTAACAGTGCTGGTGCAAAGCCCACAGAGGAGAGGAGCTCACACCAGGGTAGCTGTGGGCAATGCACAGTCAGCAGACCTGAGCTCAGAGCCTTGGATGGAGACCTCCCTGATAGGTACTTGTGAAGCTTCCAAGATAGAATGTCCCAGCACAGAGCAAAGCTCCTGACAGATGTCAAAGCCATTGCTCCATCTCCAGGCCATGTGCCTTTGCCTTGAGAAGAGTCAAAAAAGTGAATTCAGGGCAGTGCCTGTGGCTCAAAGAGTAGGATGCTGGCCCCATATACTGGAGGTGGTGGATTCAAACCTGGCCCCGGCCAAAAACTGCAAAAAAAAAAAAGTGAATTCAAGCCTGAATTATAGCCACACTGGCCCAAGATCCCCCAGCAGCAGGCCTCTTCTCATACTGCCTAAAGGGCAGATTCCCAAACCTCACCTTATGATAGTCCTGACTTAGTCCATGGTAAGGCTCAAAAGTCCTGCACAAATGTTCCTGAACATTCCTAGGGCAGCTGCTCCTAGAAACACCTGGAAGAATGGCTCGGCTCTAGGGGAACAAGCAAGACCCTGGTCCTTATCTACTGTGGGCGAGTACTTTTGTAGTGTTGTCTCCTCACAGGCCCGCTATGGAAGGTTAAGGAGATGAGGTGGCAAGCCCCACTTCTAGCATGATTGGTGGACACAAACTTTTGCCATCAAGGCCTTAGCAAGGTTTAGTTCAAAAGTGGGGCAGCCTCAGGCTGGGAAGAGGGCACGTTAGAATGAGGCCTTGAAGAATGGGTCAGTTTGGGGTCAGCAGGATCCCCAGACAACAGAATGAAGGCTGTGAGGCAAGGCAGGCATGTGTTTGGGGGCTTCAAGCAGCACCATTTGCCCAGAACTTGTGGGTCAGAGCCAGATGTTAGTGAACCTTGAATGTCAGAGTCACAGTTTGGACTGGCCCTTGTATTGAATTTCAGTGATGGCATTGGTGGCATGCTTGGTGAGTAGGAAGTTCTCATATGTGATCACTCTTTGATCACGCCACCCAAGTTTTGTTTCACATTTTGGGAAGATGAACCAGGAGAGCAGAGGGATGAGGGATGATGGTCAGGGACACAGGCTGAATGAGGGCCTTTAGGTGGTGAAAGTAGGCAACTGGAGAAGGGTACGGAAACATCTCAAAGGTCTTCTCAGTAGGGCTGAGTAGTGTTAAATGAGATTCATCCCAGTCCCATCTGATTCCTTGTGAAGGAGAAGGATATTTACCAACATTTGTCACTAGGTGCCAGCCTGGGAAGATAAGGACAGATGAAGAAACTGAGGCACAGGGAGGTTTAGTGTCACATCTAAGATCATATGCTGGACCCTGTCTTCCCACAACACTGCTGTGGCATGGCAGGGAGCAGAGAGTGACTGAAGAGATGCACTCTTATTTCTGTGGGAAGGATCTGTGACGGGCAGGAAGATGGGACAGCAAAAGGCAAAAGCATTTGTCTGCAGGTATCATACCTCCAGCTTGTTACTGGACATGGACACTGAATTCAACCCCCCTTGCCTTCCAGGGACCTCAGCCCAGTGAGACAGGCAAGTAAGAAGTGACTTCTCACAGTGCAGCAGGGAACTATAGAGTGCTCAGGGCAGAGCAGCTAACTTCAGGTGGGATACGGCCAGGATCTTTCAGATAGGCTTTGAAGGATGCAGAGGAGTTTGCTAACATGGGGGAGTACAGCCAAAGCACGACTTGGCATGTCCAGGGAATTCATTGACTTATCCAACAAATAACTATTGAAGGCCAACCATGTACAGAATGCAAATCTGTGCTCTGTGTGGCAAGAACATAGGACTTTTGGAGTGAGTTTATTGAGGTACACCCTCTTAGTGGAGGGATGTGAGTGCCATTCAGTGCCGTGGTTTGTATTTTTGTTGTTGTTGTTGTTGTTGCCCTGGGTAGAGAGATATAGTATCATAGCTAACAGCAACCTCAAACTCTTGGTCTTGAGCAATTGTCTTGCCTCAGCCTCCCGAGTACCTGGGACTGTAGGTGTGCACCACTACACCTCGCTAGTTTTTCTATTTTTAGTAGAGATGGAGTCTCACTCTTGCTCAGGCTGATCTTGAACTTGTGAGCTTAAGCAGTCCACCCACCTTGGACTCCAGAGTGTTAGGGTTACAGGTGTGAGCCACCACGCCCAGCCCCATGGTTTGTTTTAGATCACATCTAATAGCCTTTGGTGACTAGGGTGGACAGCACTGTCTGCAAGGATAAAAGATAGTGATTGACCATACGTTTTATGGATCTTTCAGGATGAGAATGTCTGTGTGTTTAGCCCACAGAGGGTTGCAGTAACCAAAGTTTGTCTAAAAGGTGCACAGAAGCAAATGCAGCAGGAAGAAACAACCCACATGCATAGCAGCCAGTCTTGTCAGGGCTAACAGGGAACCACCTTTCTGTAAGATGTGCCCAGATCCATAGGCAGAATTTAATGCCTATTAACTAGAAAAGAAAACAGCCTTTATTGACTGGCAGATAGGATGTTAATTGGCTTCTGTTTACCAACTGATTACAGATCCATTTCACAGTTGCTTATAAACTCCATCCACTGAGAAACTGTCCCTCTGTTAGTGGAAACCTTTTCCATTCCCCTAGGATAGAGGTGGTGGCTGTGCGGTGCCCCCACTACACACCAGCATGAGTGGTGGTCCTGACTCAGAGCTGGTTGGGGAGCTCCCGAGGGAGCTGGGTGCGTGTGCATGCAAGTGTGTATGGATGGATGGATGAAAGCTTGAGCACAGGAGTTTATAGGATGCTTGAGGAACACTCTGGACTAGAAATCACCCTATTCAAAGCAAGTAGCAGGCTCAGCGCCCGTAGCACAGTGGTTATGGTGCCAGCCACATACACCAAGGGTGGCAGGTTCAATCCTCGCCCAGGCCAGCTAAACAACCACCACCACAACAAAAAATAGCTGGGTGTTGTGGTGGGCGCCTGTAGTCCCAGCTACTTGGGAGGCTGAGGCAAGAGAATCGCTTAAACCCAAGAGTTTGAGGTTGTTGTGAACTGTGACGCCATGGCACTCTACCAAGGCCAACATAGTGAGACTGTCTCCAAAAATAAAAACCCCAAAGCAAGAAGCAGCATTTTCCTGCCCTAGAACCAGTGTTCCTGTTGGTCTGGAGGCTTTAATGCCAGAGGTGGTGGAATCAAGGGTTACCTAAGATCCCATGTTCTGGGTTTGTGTCTCCTGGACAATGCTGTTTAGTTAAGGTCACATTCACCACCTTCACTGCCCCACCTTCCTTTGGTCTTTGTTTGATGAGTAGAAAGATTGCCTGAACAGAACTAACATGTGAAAAGGTAAACTTCTGTTACCTGGGGCTGGCCTCTGGTTCTCTCCCTAACTCAAGCAAGAGTGGTTCCCTCCCTGGTACCCAAATTCTAGTTCAGAAAGTGCCAACATCCTAGGTACTGTGAAAGGTACCCAGAGAGAATGCAGCAAGTCTGGGCCTTCTGGGGCCACAGGACAGTCAGGGTGGTTGGAATTACAACACAGGGCTGAAGAGAAATAGGAACCCCAACATAGTAGAGTCAGGACTCTGGGAGATGCAAGTGGCAGAAACCCAATCCACACAGGCTGACCTGGAGAGCTGCTTCTGTGGCTCCATGATAGCAAAGTCCAGGTGCTTCCAGCATCATTGATTTCCAGACACGCCCAACCTTGCTCTGCCTGCATTTCTGTGTCACCTCTACCCTTAAACCTTACAACCTATCCATTTCCCCTCTGGCGAGGAAAAGAGGACTTTTCTGGCTCTGTGATTCCCTCTGAAGTCCTAGGTCTTTGGGTCCACTCCTCTAATGTCCAGGGGAGGGTCAGCCCCACTTTCTCTGTTGTACAGAGAATATGGTTTCCCAGGATGTATTCTGAAGGGGACTATTGTGCTTGTGAACTGCCTTTGGTAGCTTAAAAACTCCTATGGACTTTTATTTAATTGCTAAAATAATCAGCAGGTGTTCTCCACAGCTGGGGAAGAAGGTGAACAATAATTGTGTCCACTTTCTAAATTCCATTTATTCTAGCCCCCTGGAAATTAGGAATAAAATGCCTAGCCCACCACTAGGCTATGTCAGTTGGCCTGTTTAAACATTTTTTTTAATTTTTATAGTAGGGAACTTTTTTTTTTAGAGACAGAGTCTCACTTTATTGCCCTTAGTAGAGTGCTGTGACACAGCTCACAGCAATCTCCAGCTCTTGGACATAGGTGATTTTCCTGTCTCAGCCTCCCGAGTAGCTGGGACTATAGGCACCCACCACAATGCCCGGCTATTTTTTGGTTGCAGTTTGGCCGGGTCGGGTTTGAACCCGCCACCCTCGGTATATGGGGCCAGCACCCTACTCACTGAGCCACAGGCGCCACCATTTAAACATTTTTTATTGAGGCATAACTTACATATAGTAAAGTGAATAAATCCTAAGCATACAGCTCAGTGAATTATTACGTCTGTATTCATCAGCATAACCAGATCGAGGCACAGAGGTTTCAAGCCCCCAGTTGACTCCTGCATGCCCCTTCCCTGATGTACTCCCCAGAGATAACCACAGATGTGTTTCCAACCTAAATTGTGATAAAATACATGTAACAAAATTTATCGTTTTAGCCATTTTTAAGTGTTTGGTTCAGTGCCATTGAGTGCATTTACACTGTTATGCAACCGTCAGCATGCTCCCTCTTCAGAACCCTTTGATCTTACAGAAGTGAACCTCTGTCCCCATTAAACACTAACTCCCTGTTCTCCCTCCCCCATCCCCTGGCAACACCAGGGGATGTCTCTAAAAATTTGACTACTCATATCAGTAGGATCACATGTCCTACGTGACTGGCTTATTTCACTTAGCATAATGTCCTCAAGGTTCATTCTATCTGTGGTAGCAGGTGTCAGAATTTGAATGCATATACCACATTTTGTTTACTGCACTTGAATTTGATGTCAGTAGAACCATTGATACACAGTGTTTTATGTCTGGCTTCTATCTCTTCACTGTTATGTGTGTGAGATCTGTATTATTGCGTGTAGCAGCAGCAGTTTGTTTTTGTGGCATTGTCATATAGTGTCCCATTGTGAGATACACCATGTGCGTGTTCCTGTGGCTGGTCCTTAGGGTTATATCAGCAGAGTGTGCTGATAATCCCTCTGATAGAGTGCTGAGCAGGTCTGCAGAGCTCCTAGAGGACCTGAACTCAGCTGCAGGGCTGTATGTGGACAGGCAAGAGGGAGAGGCCTTTATGGGAAACCTGGCATAGTGGTGTCTTGGCAGTTTTGGAGCAGAAACAGAGGTCCAGAGGTGGAAGAACCAGCTGACATTGGAGGGTAGTAGTGGTGCTTTGTGTTTCCCCACAAGCACATCCTGCAACAGCGATCTGTAATAGCTTTAGCACGAACTTGCCCTTGCCTATTGCAGCCTCAGCCTATTTTTATTTCCCTGGTCAGCCTAAGCTTACTCCAGCCTTGGGGTTTTTCTATCTTGCTAGGACAACCCTCTATCCCCTGGCCCATGTTCCTCCTCACCCACAGACCTTCACTCACTGTTCACTGTCATCCATATGGGGTTATTTGTGATATCCAGGGTATATACACACAGTACACATGCACATACATAGAGAAACAAGCGTCCAGCAGCTAGTTTGTTTTTTTCTTTTCTTTTTTTAAAATCACTCCTTGTGTTCTAGCAGTTAATTTGATTCAAAGTAACCCAGTAGGGAGGCTCAGGTTAATGAGAAAAGAGAAAACACAAGGTTATAACATTTGCCTGAATCATCCTAGAATGTAGCTGGTCTCCTACCACCCTGTGATCTCACTGGAGCAGAGAAGGGCTTCCCAGGGCCAGCGGGAGCCTGGGCAAATTTTTGTATGTATGGTAAAAGATACCTAACTTAAAATTTACCATTTCACTTAGCACTCTTGAGAGGTGAGGCAAGAGGATCCCTTGAGGTCAGGACTTGGGAGGCCAGCACAAGCAAGAGTGAGACCCTATCTCTACCAAAAATAGAAAAAATTGGCTGGGTATGGTGGTGCATGCCCTGTAGTCCCAACTACTTGGGAGGCTGAGGCAGGAGGATGGCTTAAGCCTAGGAGTTGGAGGTGATCTATAATAGTGGTGCTGCATTCTACCCCAGGTGACAGAGTGTTGTAATTGTTTTAAAGTGAAAATTCAGGGGTACAAGTGAAACTCTCTAAGAGTAGAACCAGAATGTTTTAAAACTATAACTGAGAAAATGACATGAAGGCTGTGTTGATCAGTTTGATGGAAGTATGTCGGATTGCATGTGAAAACCCCACACTGTACCCCAGAAGTGTATTAATGTGTACATAGTTATCATTCAATAAAAAAATTTAAAAAAAAATAAAATAAAATAAAAGGTGAAAATTCAGTAGCATTTAGTATAACAATGTTATACAACCACTACCTCTATTTCTAGAACGTTTTCACCCCAAAGAAGCCCCCAGCCCCTGGCAGCCACTAATTTGCTTTTTATCTATGTGAATTTGCCTATTCTGGACATTTCATATAAATTGAGTTGTACACTATTGTTACAAATGGCCTTTTTGTGGTTGTTGTTAAGAGACAGAGTCTCACTTTATTGCCCTCAGTAGAGTGCCATAGCGTCACAGCTCACAGCAACCTCCAACTCCTGGGCCTAGGCGATCCTCTTGCCCTAGCCTCCCGATTAGTGGAACTACAGGCACCTGCCACAACACCTGGCCATTTTTTGTTGCAGTTTGGCCAGGGCTGGGTTTGAATCTGCCACCCTCAGTATATGGGGCCAGCACCCTACTCCTGAGCCACAGGCACTGCCCTCTATTTTACTAGTTAGGGAACCTCCAAACTGATTTCCACAACAGCTGTCCCATTTGAGATTTCCAACATATAAGGGTGCCCGTTTTTTCATATCCTTGCTTTGGTAGGTTTTAGGCAGACTCTTGGCAGGAGGGAGTCAGGAAGAGAACATGTGTTCTACATGTATAGGCTTGACAGCCCTCAGGTGAGACAGTGAGACCAGCTCACAGATGAGGAAGCCAAGGCCCTTGAGAACTGGAGAACCTTACATGGTGAAGGGCGGTGCTTGAACTGTATGCTTGCCTTGAGATTACACAGAAAGATGCTTCCTTGCAAGGTGACCAAGGGCAAGGGGTCACTGCCTCTGCCTCAGGAGTCAGTTTGGGGACTGACATGTCCCCACCTCTACTCACTAGACAGGAATTGGGGGGAGGGCAGTTGAGAAGGGGAATTTCACCCACAAGGACACAAGGACAGCTTCCTGTTCCTTCCCTTTGATCAAGCTCAGGGGACTCAGGGTCCTCTGGATGAGATAGTCCATTTGTCATTTCTGTAGGATGGCCTAAGTGGCCAGAGTATGACTTTCTACCACTGGACTTATAAGTAATCACAGGGATGACCAGGATGTCCAGCCTGGCAGCAAGTGATGAAGAATGAGGGGAAGTGACACCTGAACAGTAAGATCTATATTTCAGTGCTAACAGGCCAGCTCTGTTTTCAATTAAACTTAAGCATGTTCCATATTTTGTCCTTGGCAGTGTGCTGGGACCACTGGGTAGTACTGTAAGTTCTAACCACCTTTCTCACTGAAAAGCTGGGGTAGGGACTAGTGAGCAAAGACCACCATGCTTTATAGCCACAGAGATGAGAATACCACCAGAAGTAGGGCTGTGGAAACTGAACCTTCCTCTCCCAACCTGTCCAAGCCTCTCTGTCCCAGGAAATGGCCTCACCAGCCCTGGTTCTCAGGCAGAACTCCTAAGTCCCTTCTAGCTCTCTCATTCAAATCGCACTGTGTGGGCCACATGAGTGTTCTCTCTGGCCTCCCTGCCTCACTCCTCCCTTCCTTCTTGTCAGCCCAGAGTGACCCCCGCCTCCTTGGAGCCCCACACCCACACTCTCACCAGCCAGTTCATCCCTGCCCCGGGACCTTCCCACTACCTTGTTGCCTAGAATGTGGCATGTGCCATACTTCTGGGCAGCTTCCCGTTTATTCTGGCCTCACCTCTGACACTGTCAGGAGGCCAGCCTGGTCATCTGGTTGTGAGTCTGGGTCCCCATCACTTGATCCATCACCCTGTTTCCTTCTTTTATATCTTATTTTGCCTTCAATGTTGTCTTGCTTGCTCTGTGCTGGCAGCAGGTGCTGCGCTGCCAGGGCCCAGCAAGGTGTGGTTTGGAGGTGGCTGAGTCCATACTACTGTGTGGGTGTGAGCGATCGCTCTCCTGGCCCGCTTCCCTGCCAGGGACATCAGTCAGCTTTGGCATCACTGGCTGTTATTTTGTTCTCATTGTTGTACACTGGCCTGAGGGCTGCCTCCCTGTGACTCCCCCATCTGATCTGAGGGCCAGCACTTCAGCAAGATGCTTCTAAACTCTAGCCTGTGTTAGCTTCCCGTTGCCACCGTACCAAGCTGCCAGAAATATGGAGGCTTAAAGCAACACAAGTTTATCATCTTTTAGTTCTAGAAGTCAGATGTATAAAATGGGTCTGCAGGAGACTGTGTTCCTTCTGGAGGTTCCAGAAAAGAATCTGCTTCTTTGCCTTTTCCAGCTTCTTGAAGCCACCTGCATCGGTCTGCCTATGAAGGCTGTTCCTTCATCTTCAAAGACAGCAGCACACCCACCTCACTTCTCTCTCTCACCTCTACTTACATGCCTCATACTCTCTTCTGACCCTCCCCATTCTTCCTATCAGGACTGTTGCAACTACATTGAGGCTACCCAGATAATCCAAGACAGTTTCTCCATTTTGATTGCATCTAAAACATCCCTTTTACCATGTAAAGTAACACATTCATAGGGTCTGGGAGCTAGGATGTAGACTTCTTTGAAGGTCCTTTTTTTTTTTTTGAGATAGAGTCTCACTGTGTCACCCAGGCTAGAGAGCATTGGTGTCATTATAGCTCATTGCAACCTCAAACTTCTGAGTTCAAGCCACACTCTTGTTTCAGCCTCTCAGAGTGTTAGGATTACGGATGTGAGCTACTGTACCCAGCCCCCCCCTTTTTGTTTCTTTTCTTAAACATTTCTATTTATTATTTTTAAAAAGAAATATTTTTCTTTCTAAAGTATTAATGACAATTATTTTCTGCTTCTAGGCAACCTAGATTCATTCTGTAATAGCTTGAGTGTCTCCATGTAAACTTGATAAAGAGCTTTTAGAAATTTGAGGATCTTTTGTTAAAACAATTTAGGTGACAATAAGCTAGATGAATTACTTAGGGTTGGAGTAATTGATTGGCTATCCTGAACCATATCTGTTTTTCTTTTCTTTTCTTTTTTTTTTTTGGAACAGAGCCTCAAGCTGTCCCCCCTGGGTAGAGTGCTGTGACATCACAGCTCATAGCAACCTCCAACTCCTGGGCTCAAGCAACAGTCTCCTGCCTCAGCCTCCCAAGTAGCTGGGACCACAGGCGCCTGCCACAACACCCGGCTATTTTTTTTTGTTTGCAGCTGTCATTGTTGTTTGGCAGGCCCGGGCTGGATTCGAACCTACCACCTTAAGTGTATGTGGCTGGCGCCTTAGCCACTTCAGCCACAGACGCCGAGCCCATATCTGTTTTTCTTTCAGAACATTTTGGAATGTCTTATCTGATACTTTTTCTTCTCCCCTGGTTCAGACCAGTAAGCTTTATTTTCCTGTATTTGGGGGGGGTCCCTAGAGTATGAACAGAATTATTTGAGAAAAACAAAGGGCTTTGGGACTAGCTTTCCCTCAGAAAGAATAGCTGTTTTATAAATTTAAGAGACTCTGGGGTATGGTCTCTCTTGTCACAAAAATGTGCCTCACTGCTTATAGCTACTACCTTCTCTTACTTAGCATGCTTTCTGGCCATTAATAATCTTTTATTAAAGCAAAACTTCCAGGCCAGGTGTGGTGGTTCATGCCTATAATCCCAGCACTCTGGGAGGCCAAGGCAGGTGAATTGCTTGAGCTCACAGGTTTGAGACCAGCCTCAGCCAGAGCAAGAACCTGTCTCTAAAAATAGCTGAGTGTTGTGGCCAGTGCCTGTAGCCAGCTACTCAGGAGGCTGAGACAAGAGAATTGCTTGAGCCCAAGAGTTGGAAGTTGCTGTGAACTATGATGCCACAGCACTCTACCAAAGGTGACAAAGTGAGACTGTCTCAAAAATAAATAAATAAATAATAAAGCAAAACTTCCCTTTATAAAATTGAAGCCAGTCTGACCAGGTATGGTTGCTCATACCTGTAATCCTAGCACTCTGGGAGGCTGAGGTGGGTGAGTCTGAGCTCACGGGTTCAAGACTAGTTAGAGCCAGAGCAAGACCCCATCTCTAAAAATAGCCAGGCATTGGCTCAGCACCTGTGGCTCAAGTGGCTAAGGCTCCAGCCACATACACCTGAGCTGGAGGGATCAAATCCAGCCTGGGCCTGCCAAACAACAATGCAACCAAAAAATAATGGGGCATTTTGGCAGGCGCCTGTGGTCCTAGCTGCTTGGGACCAGGAGTTGAAGGTTGCTATGAGCTGTGATGCCATGCCCCTCTACCCAGGGCAACAGCTTGAGGCTCCATCTCAAGAAAAAAAAAAAGCCAGGTGTTGTGGTGGGCACCTGTTGTCCCAGCTACTCAGGAGGCTGAGGCAAGAGAATCGTTTGAACTCAAGAGTTTGAGGTTGCTGTGAACTAGGATATCACAGCACTCTACCAAGGGCACAAACTGAAACTCTGTCTCAAAAAAAAAAAAAAATTGAAGCCAACTCTATTAACTCCCATATCAACTCTTCTATCTCACCATAGTAAGAATTAAGGAAGTCAACTAAGACATTGGCTTTAGGAGTGAACCCCTTGGAAAAAGCTGCCCACCTTTTTAATGGTCTTATTTGAGAGCCGATAGGGTGGTCCTTAAGGCTGTCTTTCCAGGACAATCACCCCAAGTTTCAGGAACAGAGGTTTTCAGGATCTCCCACCTCTGCCCTGCCCAGTGGCGTTCTTTCTCCTCTTTGGGGGCTGCTCTTACCTTATGAGCTGAGCATGTGAATGAAGGCCTGAACTGGCAATGCCCCTTAGTACCCACAGCACAGTGAGCAAGTGTCATGGGAAATGTGATGAAAAAGAGCAGAGGTGTAGTCCCTGTTGCCTGAGCAGAGGGCAGAAAGCCCCTGGGAAAAGGGAAAGGGGAGCCCCTCTCCTTCACACACTTCCCCACCCCGCTGCACACACCACCCCACATACACCCTGCCTTCCTCCTGCATCTGCACAGACCACAGATATATTGACACTTGTCCCTTAAGGCGCATCTGGTTCAGCATCTCCAACTCCCTGGGTCTTCTGGGCAAGATTCATCATCTATGGATCTTCATCCCTCCCTCCCACTCTTTGGCCTTGGAAGGCAGATATAGAACACCCCCAGTGGGTAAAAGAGCATTTGAGTTGAACCCAAGGAAATATCCACAAGTCTATCTAGATAGAAATCAAAGACTGAAAAAATAGAGAGGTATTCCTGTGGAAGAATGCTGCATCCTATACACTGATCCTCCTCCCTACTGGAGGTGAAGCTTAACCCATTCCTCCTCACCACTGGGCTGCTTCCAAAGAGTAGAATAGGGAGTACCCACTTGACAGGGGCTACCTGGCTAAGCCACCTTACCCAAAAGATCCAGGTAGGTTACCTGGGAGAAGTGGCATGCTGTCAGTCCCCAAATGATGTAAAGAGGAGAGCACCTCAGCTTTCTAGTCCTCCTAAGCTCCCATAACCCCAGGCTAATCATGAGCAAAATATGTCAGACAAACCCAGCTGGGGCAGGACATGGTCCTGTCCTCCCAACTACCAAGGTTGTGGGCAACCAGGAAAGACCAAGGAGCTGTCACAGACCAGCGAGGACTAGGGAGTAACTGGTGAAACCCAAAGGAAGCCTTGAACTCTGCTGATAGTCATGATGGAATCATGGTAATAACAGTCACACTGACCAGGTCAGCCCAGACTACCCCCAAAAGTCCTTTTCACTGCTGATACCTTGAGGGTCCAGCTCCTTCCAAAGGTCACCCTTCCAAGATCTGCAGGCAATGACATAATGACAGACAGTTGGTGGGTGGGTCACTCAAAAGGCCTTTGCTTTCTTTCTTTTTTGTTTTTACTGAAGTTTTTGGCTGGGGCTGGGTTTGAATCTGCCACCTCCAGTATATGGGGCCAGCACCCTACTCCTTTGAGCCACAGGCGCCGCCCAAGAGGCCCTTGCTTTCTAATTATTTATATCAAGTACTGCCTGCCATATATCAGTGTTCACTGTATCTAATTCACTAATTTGCCATTGCCAGGGAACCAGAGCCTTAAAAATGCTAAGAAACATTCCACTGGAGGCTCTGTGTGTAGAATGTGGGGTAAAGGTTGTGACTGGGGCCTGAGCCAGCTCCAGGCTCTTCCCAATCAGATGTCCCATTGGCATTTCCAAACCATGCTTCTGCCATCTCAGTCTGTGTCTGGTTGATGTCAAGCCAGGCAGCCCCAGGGAAGTTTCTCCTGGTCTGCTGTTCTTGTCTTCCTTGCATGTGATGTCTGGTCTCCTCCCGCACCTCACTACTTAGGCTAAGTTCAGGATATTAGATTTTTAAAAATCATACAAGGCCCAGGGTATCATCTTCTCCCAGACATGATTTCCACTGGCCTATTCCAGGCTCTTATGAACCAGAGGCTGGGGCTGCCTTCTTCCAAGTTCAAAGCTGGAGGTTTCCTGGCCCTCAGACACCACAGGCTATAGTCCTTTAGGGACTGGCTTCCTCTGCCACTTTCTATCAGGCAGCCCTTTGGCATCAACCCATGGTGGGGACTGGTTAACCAGAGTGCTCACCCTTGTGGTCTGGACTCTTGTTTCTACAAATGCTTGGGTCACCTCTTCCAGGTTCACATCCTGGGACAGAGTCACACTGGGCACTGGAATCAGCCCCTTGGGCTCTTGGTGTCCTCAGATCTCAGCCCAGGAGCCCAAGTCATCCTTTTGGCTCTGAAGTTTGTGCTCTGGTGACTTTTTGAGTTGCTATCTTTAATTTGGCCAGACTTTTGCCTACTACCTCCCCCAAACTATTCCTTTGAGGAAAGTCTTGATTAAGGGGTACGTGGCTCTCTAGGAGGAACACTGAGGATTAGACAGTGTTGAGACTGGCTTTGATAGCTGTGGTCTGCTTGGGGAGGGGAGTCAGGACTCTACAGAGAAGGACCTGGCCGCGGCTTTGGAGTTTGCATGATTGTGTGTCCTCTGAACCTAGACTCAGACAAGCTTTGCCATGTCTCCTCTGCAAAGTAGGAAGATTATACTTCACTGTGAGGAATAAAAGAGCAACCATGGTACTACCACCACCCCCCATTATTAGCTGTAGTGATTATCATCATTATCCTCAGCTCAGCCAGGCAAGCACTGGCTAAGTGGTGGCTTTGGCCTCAGGCAAGCACCTTAGCTGCCTCGGCTCCTCGCTCCCCGTAGCTGTAAAGTATAACTGAGACTCCTCAGTTAAGGTTGAGCAGATTAGAACACACTGGAGCAAAAGGAATTAATAAATAATAGCTGCTATTGTGTTGAGTAATGCATATATTTCTCCCATTCTCAGCCCCACAGGCAGAGATAGAGATAGACCACAGATGAAGGAAAGCCTTTGTCTGAGGCCCTGCTGCTCCTTGGTTCCAGGGAGCTGGCCAGGGTCAGGGTACACCATGCTGAGAGGGGCTCTGGTCTCCTTGCAAACCAGGCAGATCCAGTACCTAGCTCAGGGCTGCGGAGGACTATCAGAGCCTTGCTCTGACCTTTTGCACTGGACCCTTGAGTGTTGCTATCCCAGATGAGAAGTGTCACCCATGTACCCCTTGGCACCCTGGGCTATGGAAAAGCTGCCTATACCAGTACCTTGAGAGCCACAGACATCTGAAGCATGCTCCTAGACACCCTTGGCTTGTCCCAGAAGCTCTTGGTTTTCTCCAAGCTTTTTTTTTTTCCCCTTAGCTTTCTATTTAGAAATAATTTTAGGATTAGATACAGTGGCTCATACATGTAATCCTAGCACTCTGGGAGCCCAAGGCAGGAGGCTTACTTGAACTCAGTAGTTTGAGACTACTGAGCAAGAACTCATCTCTACTAAAAACAGAAAAACTCAGCCAGTCTTGGAGGCGGGCACCTGTAGTCTGTTACCTGAGAAGCAAGAGGATCACTAAATCCAGAAGTCTGAACTAGGCTGACTACATGTCACTCTAACCTAGGACAACAGAGTGGGACTCTGTCTCAGAAAAAAAAAAATGAATTTTACACTTAAAGAAAACTTGCAAAAATAATTGAGAGTTCCTGTGTACTGTTAACACAATGTTAACATCTTACATCACCATGGTACAGTTATTAAAGCCAGAAAATTAACATCAACACAATACCAGGAAATAATCTCCAGAAGTACTGGGATATCCCCATTTTCCCCCTGATGTTCTCATTCTGGTCTTACATCTTTCTTACATTGTTGCTTTTAGTCCTCATGTCCCATTAGTCTGGTCTCTGGTCTTGCAAACCAGGCAGACCCAGTACCTAGCTCAGGGCTGTGGAGGGCTGCTATTGTGACCTTGAAAGACCTTGTAGATCTTTCTATGACCTTGACATGCTTCATGGAAACTGTGTGGTTGTCTTACAGAGTATCCTTCAAGGATGATTTCTCCATTGTCCATCTTCCTTAGGATCAGACTGAGGTTCTGTATTTGGGGAAGGGATCCCACAGAAGGGATGCTGATCATAAGTATATTGCGTAGGGGGTCAGTGCTGTCTTTATGTCTGTTCCTGGTGGTTAACCTTGATCACTTGGGCAAGGTTACGTCTGGCAGGTTTTTCTGCTCCAGAAAAATGATTAAGTGTCCTGTGAGGAGATGTTCAGAAACCACACAAACAATCGCTTCTAATTTCTCCATGCATCATCTGCCCATGGTTCCTTTTTTCCCCTTAATTTTGAAATTGCAATATTTTACTATATATTTTTAAGATACACAGTATGATGTTATGAAATACCTACCTTTATATATGTATGTAGTGAATTGCTTAATATGGTTAAGAGAATTAACATACTCATCATCTCCTAAATAGTTGATCCAGCTCGAGGGTTGGGAATGCTGAGTCAAACTGCATAGTCAAAAATCCTTGTATAATTTTTGATTCTTTAAAAATTTAACTACTAATAACCTAATGTCAACCAGAAGGCTTACTGATAACATAGTCAATCAACACATACTTTCTGTGTCACACGTATTATATGCTAGTATTCTTACCATAAAGTAAGCTAAAGAAAAGGAAAAGTTATTATGAAAAATCATAAGAAAGAAAAAAATGGGCGGCGCCTGTGGCTCAGTGGGTAAGGTGCCAGCCCCATATACTGAGGGTGGCGGGTTCAAACCCAGCCCCGGCCAAACTGCAATAAAAAAATAGCCAGGCCTTTTGGCAGGCACCTGTAGTCCCAGCTACTCAGGAGACTGAGGCAAGAGAATCGCCTAAGCCCAGTAGTTGGAGGTTGCTGTGAGCTGTGACGCCACGGCACTCTACCCAGGGCAATAAAATGAGACTCTGTCTCTAAAAAAATTAAAAAATAACAAAAAAAAAGAAAGAAAAAATTAATTTACTATTAAGTGGAAGTGGATCATCATAAAGGTCTTCATTTTCATCCTCATAAGGTAGAACAGGAGGGAATGATCTTGCTATCTCAGGGGTGCTGGACATGGAGGAGGCTGAGGGGTTGTCAGAAGAGACAGACACACTTGGTCTGTATCTTATTTTTTTTTTTTTTTGAGACGGATCCTCAAGCTATCCCCCTGGGTAGAGTGCCATGGCATCACAGCTCACAGCAACCTCTAACTCCTGGGCTCAAGTGCATCTCCTGCCTCAGCCTCCCAAGTAGCTGGGACTACAGGCGCCCGCCACAATGCCCGGCCATTTTTTTTTTTGGTTGCAGCCATCATTGTTGTTTGGCGGGCCTGGGCTGGGGATTCTAACCCGCCACCTTAGGTGTATGTGGCTGGCGCCTTAGCCGATTGAGCCACAGGTGCCGAGCCAGTCTGTATCTTATTGAATGAAAAAAACCTGCATGTAAGTGGACCTGCACAATTTAAACCAATGTCATTCAAGAGTCACTTATAGTTACCCTCTGTGTGTGTGCACTAGTGGTACCTAAAATCTACTTTCTTGGCAAATTACCAGTACACAATATTATTATTATTATTATTATTATTATTTTAACACAGAATCTCACTATGTCACCTTTGGTAGAGTGCCGTGACATCACAGCAACCTCAGTAGGCTCAAGTGATTCTCTTGCCTCAGCCTCCCGAGGACCTGGGACTACAGGTGCCCGGCACAATGCCCAGTTTGTTTTAGAGATGAGGTCTTCCTCTGGCTCAGGCTGGTCTCAAACCCATGAGCTCAGGCAATCCACTGGCCTGGGCCTCCCAGATTGCCAGGATTATGGGTGTGAGCCACTGCACCCTGCCCATCATACAATATTTTTTTTTATTTTTTTATTATTTTGTTTGTTTTAATTTTATTTCATTGCTTATTTTTTATTTCTTTCCTTTTTTTGTTGTTGTTGTTTTTTGTTTTTTTTTTTGAGACGGAGCCTCAAGCTATCCCCCTGGGTAGAGTGCCATGGCATCACAGCTCATAGCAACCTCCAACTCCTGGGCTCAAGCGAGTCTCCTGCCTCCGCCTCCCAAGTAGCTGGGACCAC
>CAUYQV010026837.1:0-12786 GCA_963574575.1 Galagoides demidoff | reverse complement strand
CTGCAACCAAAAAATGGCCAGGCGTTGTGGCGGGCGCCTGTGGTCCCAGCTACTGGGGAGGCAGAGGCAGGAGACTCGCTTGAGCCCAGGAGTTGGAGGTTGCTATGAGCTGTGATGCCATGGCACTCTACCCAGGGGGATGGCTTGAGGTTCTGTCTCAAAAAAAAAAAAACCTAACCACCAAACTTGATGACAGTAAAATGGCAAACATCATGCTATGAAAAACTTTGTACTACGCATCATATAGTTAATAGCTTTATTATAAACATTTAAATGAAAATAAGAAAAGTATTAATATTTACTTATTTGTTTATTTATCGAGACAGAGCCTCACTTTGTCACCCTGGGCAGATTGCTGTGGCATCATAGCTCACAGCAACCTCAAACTCTTGGGCTCAAGTGATTCTCTTGCCACAGCCTCCCAAGTACCTAAGACTACAGGAAACCACCACAATGCTCAGCTATTTTTACAGATGGGATCTTGCTCTTGCTCAGGCTCGTCTCAAACTCCAGAGCTCAGACAATCCACCTGCCTCAGCCTCCTAGAGTGCTAGGATTATAGATGTAAGCCACCTCTCCCTGCCAAGTACTATATTTAAATACATACCTGGGCAGTTATAGAATCACTGAGAACAAAGGAAAGTGCAGGAAAGCACACCATTTTCCCTGCCTGTTAATTAGTGTAAAACAAGGGAAGTGACTTCCTTAGGCCAGCATTGCTCTCACATAGCAGCCAGTTCCATGTTTCCACAAAAAACAAATGAAAACCTCAGATCTGTCTTGAAAACTGAATGATCATTTCATATGTTTAAGTCCTCTTGGAGAAAGGGTTACATCATACAGTGAAACATCCCAAATACCAGCTTTAATGTTTTTTCTCCAAAAGTTGTCCCTCTCAGGCAGCTACGAGTGTTTTCTCTCCTCCTCCCTAAAATAACTTCCCTATCCCTAAAATTCATCAGGAAAGGGGTTCTCTGATCTTATATTACATCTCTGACATTAATTTATATATGCCTTTGGTGAAAGTTGAACTTTCAACAAACCAAAACCTGGGACATAAACGGAGTCACTTAATGTCTTCAGACATTAATATCCTTTTATTCAACAGTCTACATTCATTACAATAAAAAAGGAAGATGTCATCTGCTGCTACTGTGAGAGTTTAATGAAAATAGTCTCTTCACATAGTCACAGTAGCATTGTAAGGTGATGTAGCTAGTTTGGAAGGCAGTTAAAAATATCATACAACCATTATATATATATATATAGCACAGTTAATTTCAATTACTAAGCACAGTTAACTTCAAGTGCTCTGAGATAGGCAAAAAAAAAGGCAATCAGGGGTATCCAAATAGGGTCATAAGAGATCAAGCGTTCACTCTTCACAGATGATATGATTGTATACCCAATTTTAGCCCAGGAACTCTTGTTTTTCTTATAAAACTCCCAATGACTTAATTACCAAGTCAACTGTCTCAGATGTAATTTTTCAATCCTGGTTAATCTGTTTATGAATTCTTTTGCTATTTTATAATCTCATGATTCATGTCTGCCCTTATGTGTTCATTTGCCTTTATGTCTCTATAAGTCATGCTTATTTGAGCTGTTTTATGTAAAGTAAAACAGGGACTTCCTGTATTTTATAGTGTTAAGAGGTGATTAGTCTTTCATATTTCCATCCCTGATTAAGAGAAACCCCGTTCACAGAGGTGGAATGGCTAAACTCTGGCTTTCTGTTGTTCCTAGTCATTGGAACTGTCCAAGTCTCATGTGACCTGTACCTTGGAAAGGAAACCAATTAGTCACTAGCTGCATAGGTTAAGAAACACATTTGACCCACTAAATCTCATTTCTTAACAAAAATGCTATGGTCTGTACATTGCAACAATGGAAATTGATCATGTTATAATTTTGAATCAGTAATATGGCATCATATCAAAGAAAATTTATAGAAAACACATAGAATATAGTATTTAGAATTATTGCAGAGTTTTCCAAGACCTCAATGAGTGTAGTATATAGAAAGAGCAATGGAGAAGTAAGGAGGCCTGACATTCTTAGCTCAGTTTTGTAGGCACTATCTATATGTATTTGAGACTAATAATTTAAGTTCTCCAGGCTTTAGCAAGAAGAGGGAAAAAAGTAGCGGAGACACTCATTCCTTTTAGGAATATGAGAATTTTCATGAAACATGTCTGCTCATGTACCTTCAGCCAACTCAGTCGTGAAGTGGTAGGAAAGGAGAGACTTGAAGGACGCCATGACCAAAGGGAGTGAATTACTGAGGGACAAATAGGGGTCTCTGGCATTGTTCCCCCTTACTAGGAAAGCAAATGCTCCCTCAGAACCCTTTTCCCCTGTGCCACCCCATCAGATTGCCTTTTAGGCCAGAATTGGTGTCATATGCAATCACCCAATAGGCAACAAGTTTCCTTTAATCTGGTCTGCCATTGTTAATTTTATTAACCATGTATATACCATTAACCACATAGCCTTCTTCCATTTAATAAATACATGCCGAGCTGCTTCTAAGTACCCAGAACATACTACACATAAAATAGCGTGTAAAAAAGCAGATACAGTCTCTGTTCTCAAAGAGCAGGTAATCTAGTTGGGATAGTACACATAGGCCGGAGGCAAGGAAAGTGAGGAAGCAGAAAACGAGTGACATGATTGGGTTGACCAAAGTTTCCCCAACTTTCTTAGTTCGCAACTCCCTTGGGGTCTCATTAATTCTTTTCAAGGTGCCAAAGGAAATGCATAAAAGTTCCTCTTACAACTTAACAGCCATTTGCAAAATAACACTTAAATGGAAAGAAAAGTAATACCTTTCTAATTCTTAGATAACTGTAGTTACTAATGAAATATGTATATTATATGACACACCACAACTTCTCGTACCTTAGAATCATATTGCACAGTGTCACCCTCACTTCTTGCCATATAATATTTGCTGTTTATCACAACCACCCCAGGAAACCCAGCTTTGCAAGGATATGGTAGTCTAAGGGAATATAGCATGAGCTAATGTGGGAACTGTGAATCACTCTGAGCTCTAATAGTTTGCATGGTTGATTCTTACTAAATTTCCTCTGAAATTATGAAATAGGCTATGGCCTCCCAGTGAATTTACTTTGGCATAATTGGGGGCTGGGTATACAGTTCGGGAACCATAGCCTCTGATTAATCATCATTCTTTATCTGGGGCTGGATATATCACTCCCCAGATAAGAATTAGTCTTCTTTCAAAGAGGAAGAAAGGAGGGTGACAATTACTTAGGAAACTAACAATTTCTGCCTCATTCTATCCCAACTTCTCTTTGAGAACAGAGACTCTGCTTGTTTACAATTGTTTATACTATTTATTTGTGTAGTACAGTTCTGGGTACTTAGAAGCAGCTCATCATATATTTATTAAATGAAAGAAGACTATATGGTTACTTTTATTAACCATAGCAGAGCAAATTAAAGGAAATTTATTGCCTATACAAGCTTTTGAATAAATCCAAGGGCCTGAACTATGCCTTCCTCATTTCTTACTGCCCAGTGTCTGCTATTGTTTGGCATATTGTACATGATAGAAAAATGTCGGTTGGATGAATGAGTCTCAACGAGAGCTGATTCTGTCTCCAAACACCATTCCTAGGGAGTTCCACTACGCTGCTAATGAAAATGCTTATTAGTGAGCTCTCAAAATAAATGCCCATGTTGATTGCCCAGAACCAAAAACAACCACTTCTGTTTATCACTACGGATCCAATGCTTTCTTTCATCGCCACAATCACCACTAAAAATAACCTGACAACAAGAGAAAAGCAGAACTACTAGGAGATACGAGAAGGACTTATGTTATCAGCAGCTAAACTATTTCACAACTTGAGATTATTACATAAAGCCTAGAAAATGACTATTTTTAAATCAGCCACCAAACCTCATGAGCGTGATGGACATTTAAGCAAAAAGTGCCTTTCCCTTCCCTTTTTTCTTATTCCATACCCCTCAAGCTTATGTCTATGGTTTTGCAACATGGGAAGCCATTTAAGCTCTGCCCTTGGTTTTCCTGATTGTAAAATGTGCAGGTCTGGACAAGAATGTGTTTGTGCTGGCTTGTTAGATTCGTCCAGATCTAAAAATCACCTATGGTTATTTAATTTCTCTGGTTATATATATATGTTTATTTATTTACACAGAGAAAGTTATTTATGTGTCTGTCTCTATCACTCAGTCAAAAGTATTTCGAAGGCAGGGACTGTCTTTTTTCATTTTTGATTCCTCAGAGATTGCACAGGACCTGGTGAAGAGTAGGCACCCAATTCATATTGAGTTAGTAAGCTATTTCTTATCAAGATTTCCCCCCAAACAGCAAGCATAATGTTTTGTTTGTAATAAACACTCAGTGTCGGCTGGATGTCGTGGCTCTCTCAAAGTGCACTAGGGAACCAAGGTAGGAGGATCACTTGAAATCAGGAGTCGGAAGCCAGTCTGAGCAACACAGTGAGACTCTAGCTCTACAAGAAAAGAAGTTAGCTGGGTGTGGTGCCTGTAGTCCCAGCTACTCCGGAGGCTGAGGCGAGAGGCTCTCTGGAACCCAGAAGTTAAAGGTTGCAGGGAGCTATAATGCCACAGCACTCCAGCCTGCACAACAGAGTGAGACCCTGTTTCAAAAAATAAAAAATAAATGAATAATAAGTGCTCAATGTGTTTTTATATTGTGACAGCCCAAATCATCTTTAATTCCTTTAATATTTCTGAAAAAAAGATATCAGGATTAATTTTCCCTTTTTTGTAAGTTGAAAATATAATGATCTTTAATTATAAATAGATAAAAAAATCTTGAAAAAAGTTTCTTCTCAGCCCTTGTATATGCAGGTGATTGTATAGGGCTAGACTAATGTTGCAGTTTTACCGTTCTGCATTTTATTTTTTAAATGTATATTTATTTCTAAGCATAAAAATAATACATGCTCGGTATTAGCAAATAAGTCACCATAAAACTCTTTAACAGAAATACCAGAGATAACTTCTGTTAATAATTCAGAGTATATTCCTACAATGTTTTCTATAGACTTACTCACACATAATAATATTGTTACATTTTTTGACCCAATCATTTAAGTGAAATGGGACCCTACTGCAGGTACAATTTGCAATTTCCTTTTTCTCACTTAATAGTTTATTTAAACTTTGACGTGCGAATAGATTTTTCAAGGCTAGCAAATATATAGCTGCCTTACTTTGTGTTGCTAGTCCTATTTTTAGATGTTTACAGTACTCTATGCTCCTATTTTGAATTACTTATCATCCCTGTAATTTAAATGATTGTTTGTATAATTGTAGGTTTCAGACCTACACAATAGATCATAAGTTCCATGCCTAACACGCATTGCCTCAGACAGACACATATAATAGCAATAGATGCTGTGAACAAGTAAATGATAATCTTTTGTCTTAGGATTTTCTACAAAGCTGGTGCTCTTATCAAAATTTCACACGTCTTCTTATTAGTAGTTTTTTAATATACTGTGGGAATGTCCATAAATTTGTTATTTATGGCTAAATTAACCTTAGTCCTATTTAGTATGTTTAGGTCAATATAAAGATATAGAAAGAGGTCATTTAGATATTAAGAAGCATAGGAATAACAATTAAATGCAAATATACCTTGGAAATACTGTGGTTTGGTTCCAGACCACGGCAATAAATCAAATATCACAATAAAGCAAGACATACAGAATGATTTGTTTCTCATTGCATGTAAATGTTATGTTTATGTTCAGTCTATTAAAGTACAATAGCTTCATGTCTTTAAAAAAGTACATGCCTTATTTTGAAAAATACTTTATTGTTGAAAATTATTAATGGTCATTGGAGCCTTCACCAAATCAATCTTTTGGGTGGTGGAAGGTCTTGCCTTCATGTTGGTTGCTATTGAGATCAGGTTGCTAAAAGTTGAGATGGCTATGGCAGTTTTTCTTAAAATAAAACCGTAAAGTTTCCTGTATCTATTGATTTTTGATGTTGTGGAAGATTTCTCTGTAGCATGCAGTGTTCCTTGATACTTTTATTTTATTTTATTTTTTGGCCAGGGCTGGGTTTGAGCCCACCACCTCCAGCATATGGGGCCAGTGCCCTACCCCTTTGAGCCACAGGCGCTGCCCCTTGATACCATTTTAATCACAGTAGAACTTCTTTCAAAATTGGAGTCAATCCTCTCAAACTCTGCCACTGCTTTATCAAGTAAGTTTATGGAATACTCTAAATCCTTTGCTATCATTTCAATAATGTCCACAGCACCTAGTTGTCTGATGATTTTAATATCCCTCCCATGTCTTCTTCTGATGCTTACTTTATCTCTTTAAATTTTGTTTTTGCCTTTTAGTTTATGTCAGGATTTGAATCTGTTCCCCACAGTTCATATGTTGAAAACTTAATATCTTCTACAGTTTAGAAATGGCTTGTTTGTCCCCATCAGAGCTCATGTTGAAACATGATCAGCAGTGTGATGGTATTGGGAAATGGGGCTTAGTGGGAGGGGTTTGTATTATGAAGACAGATTCCGCATGAATGACATAGTGGTGTGCTCACGGTAAGGAAAGGATTAGTTCCCCTGAGAGTGGGCTGTCATGAGTCAGCACACCCATCAGGTTTCCCTCTCTGTGTACGTGTCTACTTCTCTTTGACCTTCTCTGTAAGGTTATGATATAGCACAAGGTCCCTCGCCAGAAGCCAGGGCCATGCTCTTGAACTTAGCCTATGGAATCATGAACTAAATGAGCCTTTTTTCTTTATAAATCACCCAGTGTCAGATATTCTTTTACACCAACACAAAATAGACTAAGACAATCCCCAGTGGAACAATGTTTAGAGGTGGGACCCTAAAGAGGTGATTAGGTCATGATAGCTCAACCCTCATGAAGGGATTCATGCCATTATCACAGGAATGGGCTCCTGATAAAGCAGTGGTTCTCAGTCTTCTCCTATTGTTGCAACCCTTTAATACAGTTCCTCAGGTTGTGGTGACCCCCAACCATAAAATTATTTTTGTTGCTACTTCATAACTGTAATTTTGCTACTGTTATGAACATAATGTAAATATCTGATATGCAGGATGTATTTTCATTGTTACAATGAAACCTATTGTGACCCACAGGTTGAGAACCGCTGTAAAAGGAATGAGTTTGGTTCTCTCCTTCCTTTCATTTGTGTTTTTTAGCATTTCCACCATTTGGGCATGGGATGACACAGGAAGATGTCCTCACCAGATCTGTCCCACTGACCTTGGACTTCCCAGCCTCTAGAATCATGAGCCAAAGAAATTTCTGTTCATTATAGATTATCTAGTCTCAGGTATTTTGATATAGCAGCACAAAATAGGCTTAAACAATGTGACTTGTAATTGTTTTTATAGCTGCACATGGTGTACTGGTAAAAGGAACTGCTATAAATGGGCCTTTAGTAATGTAGTGGTAAGTTATGGGGTGGGGGAAGCTTATCTAATTGTATGATTAGGTTGCAATCTATTGCCCTGGACTGGGATCATCACAGATGTTTCTCAGCCCCTTCCGTTCCAGGTGAGATAAACTGGCTACAGTGTACGGGGCTGGGTATGTCACTTCTCCCAGGTCAGTTAGACTCTGATAAAACCCTATCAGGTTAGGCTCTGGTTAACGTTTCTCCTGAGAGCAGACTGTGTTAAGAACAAAGTACTCTGGGGTTTATCAAAATGATTCCTTTTCCCTTCCCCCTTCCAGGAGCATGTTGGGATTTTTCTCCAATATTTAGTCTGATAACCTGTTCGGGGTTTTGATGGTAAAACTCAAAAAAGCCTGGTAGTGCCCTTCATGACTTGGTCATCCAGAGTTCTTACTCTCAGCCTGTCCACACATAGCCTCCAGCAATTTATCAACTGCAGTTTGGGCTTTCCTCCCCCAGCACTGGGGGCTGGAGACTTTTGCTTTGCTATGAGGGACCAAGGTTTCACTTGTGAGAATTTCAATTAGGCGTGAGTTGTTAGAGGCATGTCATAGGGTGCCTTCCAATTCCCTGCTTCCAAAAGGGGCAGGGACCTGAAAGAGGCAAACTCAGGCCCCTGACCCACTCCTGTGACATATTGCTTTGCTCTATTTAACTCATGGTTATCTTACCCATACTTCCCTCAGGATGCTAGCAAGGGGCTCTCATAAAACTATTTCTTAGGGGCTTACCTGCTTCTAGAGGGCTACTCTTATTCAGAGGAGGGCCAGGTGGGTTCCATACCATTTTCATTCTAGATACTGGGCTTTGTTTATCTACTGTGTTACCTTCACTACAAAGGAAAGTTCATTATTATTGTGTATGGAGAAGAGTCTATGAACATCTCAATGACTCACAAGATCATTGAGTTTACTATGTCCAGTTCCCCGACTGGGGGTTCACGTAAAGAAGTTCATGGGCAACCATAGGACACTGTGGAGCATGTCCAAGTGCAGACAGCAGCAAGCAAATTTTCTCCCAATGGACATCACTATGGAGCAGCCAGGTATGGTGATTTCTTGAGGCGGAGCTGCTTAGCTGCCTCTGCAGCTCCCCCCACCCCATGGCATCCATCACTGGCATGCCATTCTTTATCTGCTCAACCTCTTTCTCTGGACTGCTATGCTGGTTATCCTGTTATCCTTGGAGGCTTGTTCCTGCTCTGTGCTGGTATAAAGGTACAGGAAGTCAGAGAAGGCCCTGTCTCAGGCCAGCAGCTCTTAATAGGAGCTCATTTTGAAAGCTCAGACATTCTCTCCATTCTGGCAGGACAAATCTCTACCCAGTTTGAAAAGATGTCTACCAGTATAAGCCTAGGCATAAAAGGGAAACCGTCAATCATCAAAAGGGTGGATGCCCACATGCTGGGCTCCCTTTGTAGCAAGTCACCTATCTGTCCCTGGACTGCCCCAAGCATACAGTTAGTTGTAAATGGAGTGCTCTCAAATGAGGTCCCACCAAATCCATCAAGGCATCATAAGAGGTTGAACCAAAGCTTTGGGTAGAAGATGAATTTATGTGGATTCTGCTTCCGTTTAGCTGTATCATCTGAAAAGTCAGATGACACTAGTTTTAATGGGGATCAAAATACAGCTGGAGCATCAAGGCCTGGGGAACAGATCACCTTTAGTGGTCTCCTCAGCAGCTCTGCCAACAGCCTGCTTTCTATGGTCCAGATAAGGGCCTACATATTTGTCCCTTAAAGGGCTCTAAATGAGAGATTGGCTGTTAGTCCATCTGTTTATAAATGTGTCCAATGGTAGGTTCTGCAAGTCCCCTGCTGAGCCCTCACCTAGGGGTGCAGGAGAGCCCTTTCAAACCCCCGAGGCAACACAGTCCATCAGAGCCACAAGGCCACCACAGTCCTGGGATCCTGACACTCAAAGGCAACTGGGTATCACTCATAGTCATTTCTACAATATCATTAGTGGCATGTCAATCCAGCACATGTGCATACTCACAGGTATAGGGAATTTAAATTTTCCCAAGGTCCCATCAGACTATATGGCCATACTCACTGGGGAGCTTTCTTCCTGCCAATGTTGTAATGATGTGCAGACCTATTGAGACCTGAACTTTGAAGTGAACTTCTCCACAAGGGCGGTCTTCTGCATGTTCCACCAGGCTCCGGTATGTGTAAGGAGAGAACTTACATGGTAATATAGGTAATAATGTAGGAAATTTCCCAACACAAATAACTTAAAATATCATAGTTAAGGTTCCACTCAATGGCTACTTCTTTTCACACTTCAAGACGTTCCTTGGCCCAGCAGTATTACAATAATATATCTTTCTGTAGACATAGGTTCATGCCTATGAGCTGACCATTCAGCAGAAAGTTTTCCCAAGGGACTTTCAGAGGGAACAGAACAGAGCTCTATGTTGAATAATACTCATAAAAAACTAAATATAGACAATGCAGGGAATCCCCAACAGCATAAAATGACCAAATAGGAACCAAATTCTTCTAATCAAAGGGGAGAAATCAGACTTCCAATCCTCCTTTGGTTCTCTCTTTATATTATAACAAAACTTACAAATAGACAATACAGAAAATTCTCAACATGAAACGCCACAGCTAATCAGGGTGAGATCACATCTGTGAATAGCCACTGCACTCCAGCCTGGGCAGCATAGTGAGACCCCATCTCAAAAAAAAAAAAAAAAGAAGAATGATGGCCTGCTTTTGTATACAGTTCTGTGTTTGTTTCAAGATATTAATCTTATGTAGTTCCTCACAATCACCCTTAAAGTAGGTTTATAAATGACAAAACTGAGGCCCAGAAAGTGTCCCTTGTACAGGATAGTAAAACTGGGCAGTTGACTAGTTTCTACTTTCCAGTTCTTTACGCTTTGGATCACATTTTTTCACTAATCTTTAAAAGCCTCGCCTATCATAAAGTATAGCGTTTTATTTTTTTTGTTGTTCATCTGGATTGATAAATAATTTTTTCCATCCCTACTGTGGACAACAAGATGTCCTTTTCACACTCCTATCTGCACGATGGAGAGAAGAGTAAGTTTTGTTGTTTATTCAATAAGGTTGTGTTGATTTCTGCCCCTAGGAAGGAGATTTTGGAAGGAAGAGTAGACAAAGAATATATCTGATTCCAAATATTCTCTGAGTTCGGCCATTTTAATTGTTACCTACACTGTTGACATAGCTGATGGGCAATAATGCATCATATCCAATCCTTGAAAAATCAAGTGGTCCTTTCATTGACTAAAATAATAAATCCTGACTCAAAAATCCACACGCAGAGAAATCCCAATGGCTAATTTGAGCATCCCAGCTGGTTCAAGCTGAAATTTTTCGTGTGCAATTTGCATTTGAGTTCATGCTCCAAGGCACTCACATTTCAATATTATTCAGTTTCCTGAGGAACCCAAGTATGAGCAACCTTAATAAACAATGTGTTCCTCCATTTCCTATATGAGTGTTTTAGGTGATTGCTCTCTATTCCTTTCACTGTAGTCTTAGATCATCAAAGGATAATTTTATATATCAAGGAACTGAAGACCTCTTCTTCAACCCATTTTAAAATGCAACCTGTCTGTGGCTCAAGGAGTAGGGTGCTGGCCCCAATACTGGGGGTGGTGGGTTCAAACCTGGCCCTGGCCCAAAACTGCAAAAAAAAAAAAAAAAAGGAAACCTATTTGGAAGAGTCTCTGTTAATTTCCCTTTTAATTTGTCTGTTTTTCTTATTGTGTATTTAATTCCTTTTTGCTTATGGGGCAAAGAGACTGAATGCCGATGACTGAAAGTCTGGATAAATTCCAGGCATTTATTTTGAGACAAGTTCTCAGTCTCTCGGCACTGACACCTGCCTATACCCCCATCCTGTTCCCTCCTCCCCACAGTGGGACTGATATACACTCACTCTGTCTCCCCTGGGTAGTGGGAAGGGTGGTAGTTGTTTTGAGAATCTCTGTAAACTTAAATGTGGATAGAAAGTTTCTGAGTAGCCATAGATAAGGCCCAGGGAGTTTATGAAGGATAATAATAATTTCTTGCTTTACTATTTTTAAAAGTGAAATATTTATAAAATACTTCCTTGCTGTTCTTTTATTTGATTTGCCTCTATCTTGAATTTTCCCTAATCATCAATCTTATGCAATGTTCTTCCCCTTGGATGGCATGGAGTATTTTATTTAAATGAGTTTTCCTGGTCTAAACATTTGCCTTTTAAGAAATTGGAAGATGCAGATCTCACTGTAGTTCCCCCATTCCTTCTCTGCATCCCACTACTCATTTGGGTGTCCAGATGTTCAGTGTAAAAAGACCTTCCCGCCGTGTAGTGTAAGATATTTTTTCAAAATGTACTTAATAGTACAATAATAATAGTAATTTCCCAGCAGTCCTCAGAGTGCAGGTAAAATGATATTATATATTTCTTTTTTTTTTTTTAAAGTACCCTCTGGCAAACCAAGATATGTAATTGAGGCAAAGATATCCATCAGTGGAGATTTATTAAGCTAAAGTTTGAGGATACACCTGGGAAAAACAGAAACCACAGACAGATTTGTGACTTTTTTTGAAGAAAGATTTGGGAACTCAGTTTTTAAGGGGGATAGAGTATACATCCAGACCAAAAAAAAAAAAAAAAAAAAGGAGAGGAGTAGACAGGAGACAAATGGTTACTTGTGAGGCCCAGGAAATTTGTATTTTACATAAGATAGTCAAGGAAGCCTCAATTGTGTAGATGTCCCAGGGTAGGTGGGATGTTTGCTCTCCTGTTATCGCTGTTCTGCACCTGGGAAGATACACTTGTAATCAACATCAATAATGTGGAATTAAACAGCCTCTAGTTTTAGGACGTGGACTTAATTTGCAAACCCAAAGTTACAAATTGCATGTCCTTTCTTATGAGAGGCCAGCAAAGGCTTTCCTTATGAATTATCCGTGGAGGCTGTCGTTCCTAGATTCCTGAGGTCTTTTACCTTTTTGTGGGAATCTGACTGGTGTGTAATGCAGGTAGAGCTTTCTATTTGCAAGGAGGCATTGCCTAACTCAGCCTTCAGGCGTGTCCCTCCCTGTGCATAAGGACTTGGGGATAGGGGCCGCTGGCCCTGGGATTTTTATTTTCCTTTACACCTCTTGATTTTTTTTTTACTTCCATGTAGGTCCAATTACAGTTCTACTTTATTTTTTTTTATTAAATGATAACTATGTACATTAATGCAATACTGGGGTGCAGTGTGGTGTTTTCATATACAATTTGAAATATTTTCATCAAACTGGTTAACATAGCCTTCATGTCATTTTCTTAGTTA
>CAUYQV010026833.1:0-20380 GCA_963574575.1 Galagoides demidoff | reverse complement strand
CTTCTGTTTCTTTTTGCCCCCACTGAATGTGCTTTGGCCTTTGGGTTTAGGTAGAAGGATTTCCTAAAGATCTGGTCCTTTGGTGTAGTAGTATTGTTGAATCTTGGGTTTTATGTCAGATCTGTGCACAGGGGACATGCAGTCATAATCCATTGTCCAGATTTACTTTTTCTTGTGTGGAAAGCCATATTCACTTTGGCCTGTAGGTCTTTTTGTATAATGTATTATAAATGTCATTAAATATTAATCCACTGGGGAAAGGCAACTGAAGAGAGTGCGTATTGAGCATTTCACATCAGTAGTTCAAGCAGTGCCTTTTGGATCCAGTCTTTCTGGACTGGATTCTGGTTCATCATTCGATGTAATAACCTTTTGCTGGTTAAAGAAAAAAAAAGGTTGGTGGTTATCAAAGCAAGCCACATCAGTGCCTTTGTTAGTAGTTTTTTTTCTTTTTCTTATTCTTTTTGGAAAGTAATACATGTAACTATGCAGGTGGCATAATTATTATCCAGGAGAATTTTCTTGAGGGGGAGAAAACTTGATCTGAAAGAAAAATTGTCTTCTTTCATTGGTGATTGACTTAATACCCACAATGTAGATAGAGTTGACAGTTTTTATTCATTTTGAGTTAATTTTTTCCTTACTGTTTTCTGTAATATAGGATCATCTAGAAATGAGAACTGGTGGAATATTGTTTTCAACTGTAGTCTTTTTATACTCTGGGCAAATGGAATGGTGTTGATCATCTAAAATAACAATCAAAAAAGTTAATTTAAGAAAAAAAAACAGGACAATCAGTGAGGTATTGGGGTGGACACTTACAGTCACAGCTACTCAGAAGGCTGAGGTAGGAAGATGGCTTGAACTCAGGAATTTGAGGATGCTGTGAGCTAGGCTGATACCACAGCATTCTAGCCTCTGAAACAAAGTGAGATTGTCTCCAAAAAAGAAACAAAAAACCTTTGCAACAAAGCATTGCAATTCTAGCATGCAAAGTTTACTTGGTTGCCCTCCAATGTAAAGAATTGGCTCACATATTACATCTAGAGATACATATATACAAATTTAAGAGTGACATCAGTTGTTTAGTGTGGCAAATGTTCCTCAGCCACTGGAGGCATCTTTCTTTCCTCAGTCACTGGATTGCAGCTGATTCCTGACTATCTCAGGAATTAGAAGTTAGAGAAACAAGAAAATGGATACTTAACATACTTCTGGGAAATACTTGGTCATTATCTATAGGATTTGTGTGATCTGAGATGAAATGTTTTCAGAAGTTCATCAGAGGCCAGGCAGGGTGGCTCAAACCTGTAATCCCAGCACTCAGGAAGGCTGAGGTAGGAGGATCCCTTGAGCTTAGGAGTTTGAAAGCAACCTGAGCAAGAGTGAGACCCTGTGTCTATGAAAAATAGAAAATTAGCTGGGCATGGTGGCAGGTACCCGTAGTCCCAACTAATTGGGAGGCTAAGGCAGAAGGATTGCTTGAACCCAAGAGTTTGGAATTACTGTGAGCTAGGCTGACGCCACAGCACTCTAGCCTGGTCAACAGACTGCATCTCCAATCAAAACAAAACAAAACAAAGCAAAAGTTCATCAGAATTGTTTTCTCTACCTAATTATTTCAGCCAGTGAAATCTTCCCTGCACTTCAAATCAGCGTCCTCTGATATCCATGGCAACGCAGCCCACACACGTTCTTCACAGGGGAATCAGTCACCTTTCACGTCAAGGACATACCACTGGGAACAAATGGGGAAGCATTTGCTGGAACCTGAACAGTGTTAGAGAGCAAGAGTTTGGGGTTGCAGGTCACACCAGGCCATTGCTAAGGGCCACACCTGAATGACATCTTACCGTGTCTTGATCACAGCGGAGTCCCTCTGGAGCCTCCTGCCCTGGTTCCTGGCGCCATCTCCTTGAAGAGAAAGGCATTTCTTTATTATCTTGCCCCAGAGAACACTTTCCCAGTCCCTCTACCCCCTAACACAGCATTTTTCAGGACACCCCTCCTAGGAGTCAGAGGCTCTAGTGGATCCACTGGAAAACTTATCTGTGCACCATCTCTCTGGCCTGACTCTCTCTGCCCTGTTTACTTTGCCTGAAAAATATTCACCCTTTGATATGATTAAAGATATTGTCTCTGCATCAAGGCTTTGCTCTGACATTTCTGCCTAATGGAACCAGAACAAACAACATGTACAGACGGACCCCCAGACAGGCTGATGGTTCAACAACTCTTCAAACCAACGTTTTGTTGCTATTGTTGTTGTTGTTTTAATACTTGGAAGCAATGTAGCAGAGGGGTAAAGAATTAGAACCCTGGCATCCCACTATCTGGGTTGGAATTCCTGCTCTCACACTTTTAAGCTATGTATATTTATCCTTTCTTAACTTTAATTTTCTCCTCTGTACAATAGGAATAGTGACCCCTACTTCACAGCATTGTTAGGGGTAATAAAAACAATAATAGTCATAAAGTACTCAGCTCTTAGCACAGACTTCATCTCTATTCATTTCATTATTAATTCCGCTCCTGGTTACATGTTTAGGAACAATCTTATTTTACATTAATAAAAATGTTAGGCCTCTTTCTTTAGGTTTAGGACATGATATTTATCACAGGTAATTTCCAGACCAAACAATTTACTGGAGGAAGGAAGGAATATAATAAGGATTTTACAGTTGCATAATAAAGTAAATCCTTTGTAACCAGCAAATGTATTGGGCCAACTCATCTCAGAATTGTAGCAACTACCAAAGCCAGAACCAAGCAACTCTCAGCAGCTGGGCTCAGGATTAGTGGGGTGGCCTATCAACGTGTCGTGCAAATAAAATGGCACATTTGCGTGTGTAAGTCAACTGGCAACAGATTTCTGATGTGCTCCACCAATGACCGGTGCTCCTGCTGGCTCAGACCACCAGCTCCTCACCTGGCCTGGGACCTGCTTCTCTCATGGCCCCGGTCCTGAGCAGCAGCTGTCCACAACTCCGGAGCTGCCATGGATTACAGCAGCATCCTCTGAGCCGTGGTCCTTCTGGGTCCTGTCACTAAATCCCAGGATCTAGTGCCTCCAGTCTAGGTTGGTTTGGTTACTGCTGTGTTTCCCACCCCTATCCTGAAGCCACTGAGAAACACACACCTCCAGGTCTGCAATACGTATATCAAAACACCTCAAATGTGCACTAAAACTTGCCTTTAAGAAAAAGGAGCCTTGTTGCTTCAGCAAGCCTTGGGCCCCAGTGCTGGGATCTGTCTCCACAGGACACCAAATAGGTCAGTCACATCCCTGTAGGGAAACAAAAACCAGTCAAACCAGTTGTCTGGTATCATGTGGACCAAGTACAAATAAACTAGAAAACAGATGGTGACCAAACGAAACAGAGGCTGCACATTGGGGTAAACCACGGGTCCTGTCATCTTTGAAAGGCATTTCAAAGGGGTACATTAGAAGCTGGGTTTACTCTGACCGGTTTCCCCATCATGGTTGGGATAATTTTCAACCAAAAGAACCCTTCAAAGTCTAGAGGATGCTTGCACAGTAAGAAAAGATTCTCTCTGTGTGATCAACGATTGTCAATTTCTTGTCTTTGTCCCAGGAGTAGAGCCTAGAAAGGAATCTTTTGTTTGATATTTATTTTGTGATGAACGAAACATCAAATAAAGACAGCCAGGAGCATTATTTCCAGCAAAGTTTTTCCCATATTCACCCAGTTACTGAAAGGGAGTCCTAATTCACACTCTCTTATCCATCAGTGGCCTTTGGCCTTGTCTATCTCCCTCTTTCTCCTTCCACTGCCCCCAGCTAGCACTAGGCATGGCTCCTCCAAATGATGGACAAGGTTGATAAATTTTCATGTCGTTGCTCCAAAAAATAATAAATTACGTTTCTCTTTGTTCTGTATGTGAAAAAAAAGGTTTAAGTGTGCAACTTACTGATGTTTCTACTGAACAGCTGTTTGTGCACGCTGTTTTTTGAATAGTTATCATGTTCCAAGAGGAAATCCTATCCCAGCTCATAAATTTACCATACACTCAACTTATTCTTCCCATATTGATTATGCAGGATTTTGAATAAGTAACATAACTTTTTGCCCATTAATTTTCCTCCTTTAAAAGAAATTGTATCTAGCTTGCATTTCTGTCTTCTAATCTCTGCATTCTAAACCCTATTTCTGCCTGCCGAGAGTGAATAGCATAAGAGAATCTTATCAAAAACACAAAATAATCCTAACATACTATTTAAATCTACAGATGTGGGAGTTGGCATGAAATTCCTGTTCACATGGTCTGCACAGAACGGGCTACAGTCTTCTTATATGTAAAGCGGTCTGATTCATTAAACTGTGGAGACCATCTCTGAGGTCTTCTGATGCTCAAACTTTTGTTTATCCTTGGTCACTCTCACACAGCAAAGTCAGTCAGAATCTGCTGGTGGGGAGGAACAAAGACCAGAGAAATCTGAGGAAGGAAAAGGGAAATGTAGAAAAAAAGGAAGCTGTCCCAGATTCAGGTTAAGAAAGATGTCTGGCCCAGGACAAGCCCCAGCTGGGGAGAGGAGCTGCTCCCCTTGTGTTCCTTGCAGCCACAAATACTGCACACTCCCCGCGCACATGCACACAGCACACCACCAACACCCACTGCACACTCCCCACACACATTACACAGCACACCACCAACACCCACTGCACACTCCCCACACGCATGCACACAGCACACCGCTAGCACCCACTGCACACTCCCCATGTGCATGCACACTGCACACCTCTGGCACCCACTGCACACTCCCCGTGTACACGCACACAGCACACCGCCGGCACCCACACAAGGAGCTGGCTGTGACTCCTCCTTCCTAGTTGAGTCTGGATTTGGGAATTGCTGAGGAGGCAGGGGTGGCCAGTGAATAAGAAAACAAAAACGAGCTTTGTATGAGGGTTCCTTGGGATCTCACAAAATGTCTTTTTAGTCCTGGAACGGTTTTCTGCTGTGCGTGGGGTGGGAGGGGTGCTAGAGTGATGCCTGGGGATGAAGGTCTTGAAGGAGACATGTACAAGTTCCTAGGGAAGGTAGAAACAAAGGAGAGTCAAGGTATGGTGCAGGGCAGAGGGTAAAGAGCCAGTGGGTCTGCCAGCACCCCAGGATTGGAAAGACTTACTGGGTTCCGCTCTAAGGCTGGAACACCCTTCATCTAAACCCTGGAGCCCAAGGGAAGTTGCTGCTTTGACTGGCAACTGCTGACCCCAGGGCTGAGGGAGGAAGGAGGAAGGAAGTGGGAGGGCAGAGTTCCATGCTCTGTGCACCACACAGAAGGAGCTCGCTCACTTCCAGCCAGGCAGCCAGCGCCCGTCCTTCACAAAATGCATGAATGACCACACATGGCCGTTTCAACGTGAGCTTCCTAACACGGTGACTCTCAAACCTTAAGAAATTCTCCACCCTGCAGTTTCTAAAAGTAAATCACATTTTATAGAAGATCAAGAAGTTTTGCCACCTACATCAGAGACATGCAGCTTTTCTTCCGTCCTCTTCCTTTTGAAATGATAGCCAAACCCCAGTGGTTACACTGCCTGGGAGAACACTGTGCCACACGCAACATCTGTAAGCAGTTAATTTTCCAAATGGGAGACGGTCACCACAGATGGAGAACTTTTAAAAATAAACACTAGAAAAATATTACTCTAGCAAAAACAAAAGCCTAGAATCCCTGAGAGTGGGTAGGAGGTAGCGGGTGCCAGGTAGCAGGCTGCAGACTGTGCCGACGGAAGCTGCATCCTAGCCTGCTCGGCCATGCAAAAGCAAGAGAATTAGAACCACAGAACTTCAGTGCAAAAAGGGAACTGGGGTAGGAACAGAGTAATTCCAGTTCCTGGATAGCAGACCGTGTGTAGTGGATCTTGGAGCCCTCTTTGGGTGGGAGGGAGACTCCCATCCTGGTCTTCTGAGTATGGGTGCTTCCCCCCCACCCACACCCCTCACCATGCCCTGCAGCAGGATTACAAGCTATGAGAAGTCAGAACATGGCAGAAGCTAAGGCAAGGGTGAGGTTGATGAAGGCCCCAGTGACGGAACTCCATTGTGCAGCTAGTTATCTACTTTACAGAATGAAGTATCCAAGCTTGATAACCTCGTGCCCTGAGACTAAAAAATGACAGGTAACTGTGACCAGCACAAGGTATGGAGCGTGTAGGATAGGACAGGCTGGAGATCCCAAACCTCCTGCACCCATTCCTCTTCTGTCCCAACAGAAGCACGGTGCCTCTGGATGGGAGCACAGTGAGGAATCCAGTGGGTGCCCAGGCTAGAGACTGGCACAGGCATTCAAAACTGTAGTGGTGAGGCTTGGAGTGGAATGGAGGACCTTGAGAGGCAAATGGAATGTTTAAAGGAATATATTGCTGTAGCTCAGGCTAACCCCGGTACAGTGCCAACTGGTTATGCTTTATCAGCTATTGACACTTCATTGCTAGTGTATCAGTCTCTTCCCTTCAGGATGGTTCTCTGCCACAAGTCTCTCAAAGACAAAAGCTGGGTTCTGACAGAAGAGAAAAGGAAGGGGATAGATGAGGGAAAGGGTAGGAAGAAAGAGCTGTGTGCAGGCAGGCTGAGTAGGGCACAGGGAAGGGGTTGGGGAGAGGTGGGTCCCTTTGTGGGGAAGACAGGCAGCTTGAAAGGAAGGGTAAGGATGACAGAGGAGGGGGCCCAGAAATCCAGGGAGTGGCGACCACCACCAGGCGCTGCCGCCCCATCAACGGCCAGGGGGCTGAGGAGGCTCAAGGGGACCAAGATTGTCAGCAGCTCACATGGGCTTCACTCCCAGACTCTTCCTTGTGGCGCTGAGGTCTCCTTTCTTGGCCCCCTGGAAGTTGTCTCAGAGGGCTTTGGAGGTTCCCTCCCCTGGGAGCCTTTTCCTGAGTGAGCAACATAGCAGGGCCAGGCAGCTGTGGGAGCAGTGGAGACACGGGGTAGGGGTCTGCCCTTGGGTGCTGCCTCATGGGGGCCTGTAGGGCTGTGCACGGTGAGACACCCGGGCTGGGAGTGGGGAGGCACCTGTGCCCACCCCGGCAGGCTGCTGAGGCAGTGGCACAGGCAAAGGAGGGAGGGAGGGCTGTGGACCCTGGATGTGGAGAAGCAGCCTGCAGCGGGCAGTGACTTCAGCTGGCACTTAGAAGCAACGGATCTGAGCCCAGGCATTGCTTGTTCCTAGACTCAGAGCCAGCAAACCCTGCTCCCCTCTGCCTAAGGCCCACACCTGTTGTCTAGGATCAGCGCCTCCTGGCTCTGTGCAGATTCCCTAACAAATTCCATGCCCTCCCTGGTGTCTCTGTTTTCACCAAGAGCTCCAATCAGCACAGCCTTCCTCATACTACCTTCTGCAACATTGTGACTTAGCAGATAGACCTTATAGTTCAGGTCAGTCAATGTCTCCCAGAAGATTTTAGGGAGACCTATGTATGTCTCCTAATCATCTCTCAGGATGTTTCTGCCACAAACATAGAGATTCTTTCAAAAAGCGTATATTGGTCTGCTCTTGCTTCTCTAGGGGCACAGAAGAGGCAGGCTTCAGGAACCAGGTGTGTTGGGACTCCGAGCTACAGGTTCCATCCTCAGAGGCCACTCCGCAGACTCTTACAGGTGACAGTTGATGGATGACTAGGGACAAGAGGAGACACCATCAAAGTCTGGGGGAGGGAGTAGCACCCTCCTGCCCCTAGCAGACTGGAGGAAGGCTGCTGCATCCCAGGGGCCCCCAGCCCCAAGCTGAGCCCCAAGGAAGAGGGGGCAGGTTCTGCAATACTAGACGAGACTGTGTTCAGACTGGATTTAGGAATCGCTGCAGACTCCACTGGGGGATGGGGGTCACTAGGAAATTCTGAGAGTCAGGGATTGCCCAGGCAGCCAGACTGCCTCTGACACACCCAATCCTCATTTGGATTTGAGGAAAGGCGCCTTGAGAGCAGGAGGAAGGACCCAGGAGCCTGCGAGCCGTGCCTAAACCCCTGGATCCCACATCTGAGTCACAGGAACTTAATATCGGCTTTGAGCAGTGCTACCACAGTCGCCTCTGAGGTTTAACCAAGCCATGATTGTTACTGATTGAAAACATGAGACCTGATTCCATGCCCCCTCCTTCCCCTCCAGTTGCAGGCTGAGGATCCACGTCCATTTCCTGCCTTGGTCAGAACTGGCTCCGGAATGGGACAGGCTGCCCATGGCTCTAGCTGGGGAGGCTGAGATGGATGAAGGCGGAAACAGAGGAGGATCCAAGGGAAACGAGGCATGGACCTGAAGAGCCACTGCCCCATCCATCCCATCAGGTCCTCCCAGGCCCCAGACAGGTGCCAAGGGAGTCTACACAGCAGGTCACTAGCATAAGCTGCACAAACACCCCTGCCACCCAGCGATTCCCCACAGGAAGGGTGCCACCCCTTCATAGCCCGACCTCTTTGCCCCAGTCCTGGACATGGTCAGTTCCACAGAGTTCATGGGAAAATCAAAGATACACAGTGCATTATTAGGGGGATTCTAACAAATGTCAGTTTTAACCTAAGCCCCCACATTTTGTAATCAGGATTCAGAGAGGTTAAGCAACCTCACAGAGCAAAAGCTAGTCAGCAATGCTGACTTCTGATTCCTAATTGAGCACTCCTTTTCCAACACCAGAATTCTCAAGGTTTCAGAAAGAGAGAAATAAGAAGCTCTGATCAAAGTATTTAAAAAATGAGCTTCAGGCCAGGTGTGGTGGCTCATGCCTGTAATCCTTGCACTCTGGGAACCCAAAGTGGGAGGCTCACTTGAGTTTCAGAGTTCAAGACCAGCCTGAGCAAGAGCAAGACCTCATCTCCACCAAAAAAATAGTGGAGTGTTTTGGCGGGTGATTGTAATCCCAGCTACTGGGGAGACTGAAGCAGGAGGATTGCTTGAACCCAGGAGTTTAAGGATGCTGTGAGCTAGGCTGAGGCCATGGCGCTCTAGCCTGGGCAACAGAATGAGACACTATCTCAAAAAAAAAAAAAATTAATTTCAAAATTGTCACAAGTGAGTAATCAGTGAGGCTGTTTGTAAATAAACACTTCACCATGCCATTTCATCTACCATGATCTTGGGAGCCACGCCTCACAGAGAACCATTGCTCATATTTTTCTGTTTCCTACCCACTACCCTCCCCTGAGAAATAAAGCCACGTCCCTGCCTCCAAGGAATGCCATGAGATTGCCCTGGTAAGACATACATGCAGTAGTGTCTTGCTGATCTGAAATCATCTCTCCAGCTTACAGTCAAGAACAGTGAAGTAGAAAACCAGCCAGTGTAACATCACAAAGTCCATGTTCCAAAGTTCATGTTATGTGGTCATTGAAGGCCCCTCACACCCATTCAGATCCTCTGACTTCTTATTTCACAAACAGCTCTAACAAGCTTCCCTTTCTGAGTTTCTGTTTATTATTAATTATTATTATAATTTTTATTAGAAGCAGCCAGCACATTAAAAGAAAGGTATTGAACTGCTAGTGACAAATACTAGGAATCAAAAAAAAAAAAAGTGAAGGTTAGCTATAAGACACAAGGTAGCAAAAACCACACAAATAGGAGTCTCAAAACTCCTCTCGAACCTGGAATCATTTTAGTGTAGGGGTGAATAGTAATAGCCATACACATTTCAGTAGACCTGATGATATCGCTGTGTGCCTGAGTCTTCAAAAATAACTTTAAAAAAAGGAATTCTTCTACCTATATTTTGACTCTAAGAATAATGGCCTAAGCCTGATGTAGTTCATAGGATTTTTACTCCTAGTCATTTTTAATCGCAAGAATGAGATTCCCTCTATACACCAGCCAAGCCCCTGTGTTAGCTCTTCCTCTTCACATGCACTGCACAGAATCAGAGGCTCTCGGCATTCCCATTACCCTCTAGCAGATAAGAATATAACTGCAAATTAGCACGTGGATTCTTCGGAGACAGTACACAGAAACAGTGTACACAGGATATCGGAGGAATGTCCAAAACACTTGAGAGCAAGCTGTTTAAGCAGTTTAGAAGCTTCTATTTATCTGCAAATAACTGACATGCTCCAGATAATCTTTCTTCCCTGTTTATTAAAGGAGGCCCTCAGAGCCCCTCTAGGCCACTGCTGAATGATTAGATGAATGGATGGATGGGTGGTAAATAAATAAACCTGGTGACATGGCTGGAGTTATTTGAAAATAACAAATCACCTTTCTTTAAATACAGCCTGATGCAGACCTCCGCTGATTTACACATTTCCCCCGAGGAATATGCACCAGTAAGACTTGTGTTCATATTTATATGTTTTGGATCATTTTAGCTGCTTATATGGTAGGATGACATCCAACATTTAGATGAAAAGTCAAGAATCCATCATTTTGAAGTTCCTGAGTATCCAGATGGTTGGCATCAATAGATAATAAGCACTGGATATTCATTCATTGAACAAATATTTATTAAGTGCCTGCTCCGCGCCTGGCTCTCTGCTAGTCCCCAAAGACTCCAAACTGAGTAAAAATTGATTCTTTGCTTAACTTCATAAAACCAGACCATCTTAAAGCAGCAGGAAGAAAACAACTGTCCAGATGACCTGCCCTGTGCCCAGCACTGTTTTAGGCACCTCCATGTGATATTTCTGGTTTCATGACAACTCTCAAAAGTAAATCAATCCTTCCACATTTGAAAAACTGAAACTCCGAGAGGTTAGGTAACGTGTCCAAGCCACATAGCCAGCAAGGTTCAGAGCAAGAACTGCACGCAGCTCATTCCTCTCTGCACAACCCAATGCAGGGGCCTGGGAGGGGAGAGAGAGCAGACTGGACTGACTCTGTCATCCTCTGATTACATCTCTTCAAAGAAAATGACAAGCTTTTCTGAGCCTCAGTTTCTTCAACTATGCAATGAAATCACAATGCCTCTCTCAGAAACCAATTGTGTGAATCAAAGGAAATAATACACATGGGAGTTCCTGATTCACTTGTATTAGATGCTAAGAAACTATTTATCATCATATTCAAACCCTCTTCCAGTCTCACCTCCCCCCTCCATGGTCCTCTACACTAGCATCCACTGACAGCAAGCAGCCCCAAACATATCAGAAGCAGGCAGCTCACACCTTCCTGATCCACCCTGTTTGGGGCTTAGAAGGCCTTACTCACCTGGCATTGCTGCATCTCTGTGCCTAGACTGCACTGAATGTGGAGAAGACAGGAGGAGAACACACAGGCCACCCCTGGGAGGTGACCGTCTAGCTCTGGAGACAAAATCTCACCTTTTTAAAAATATTTAAAAGCATTAAGGAAAGCATTAGGGGACTTTCCAAAATGCATCATCTTCACCAACAAGAATGGGAAGAAGTGGAGGCTGGGTGGGTTCCCACTTCCACCTCCTGCCTCAACTCTCTGCATCCCGAGGAGTTGCTGAGCCAGCCCCAGGCCACGCGAGGGTGGCCAGTCTTCTCCAGGATCCTGGTACTCACAGAACTAAGTCTTCATTTTCTCTGTCTGTCCCTGGCCTCCCGCCCAGTGACCTATTGTGCCATGTAACTCCAACCCGGTACCTCCTGACTTTGTGAGGGGCCAATCTTGCTCTACTGTGTTGAACCTGAACCACCATGGAAAAAATAAAAATGATTAAAAAGATTTTGTAACTTTAGGCGACAAAGTCCCTCACATCCCACCACTCTGATTGGAAATCTCTGAAGTGTAGGTGTTACCAAAGTTAAACCTCTCGAATTTGGCCTTTACATTGCTTATTTGACCCCATTTAGCCTTCTTTTCTATAAAATAGATCCTCTTTTAAAGGGTTGTAAGGAACAGAAGTCAGCAATCTATGGCCAAAGGGCCAAATCCAGCCCACTAACTGTTTTTGTGAAGGCCTATGAGCTGGGAATAGTTTTTAGATTCTAAATGGTTGGAAAAAAATCAAAAGTATATTTTGTGACACGTGAAAAAGATAGGACATCCACATTTCAGGGTCATCAAGTTCTATGGGAACATAGCCACATGAGTGTGTTTAAATGTTACCTGTGGCTTCTTTTCTGCTATAGCTGCAAAGCTCCATATTTGCATCAGAGATCTTATAATACACAAAGTCTAAAATACTTACTGTCTGTCCCTTTACAGAAAATGTTTGCCAACCCCAGGTAAGGAGAAATGAAGGGATGCCTGGAAGAAGTTATGATTGAGCAGAAACCCAAATGTCAGCTACCATTTTCTCTTGTCAACCTTGAGCTCTTGCCAAGCCATGATACTGATGTTACTTTATATTTGCATTTAGAAGTACATTCCCAAGTATTAGCAAAAATTTTTCTAAAATTTTTAAATCAGTGCAAAAAGTGCATTCTCCTGCAGGACATATAGGAATATCTGGTTTTTAAATGACATAACTAAACCACAGAATGCATTGTTCTCACCTCAGAGAAAGACAGTGAAAGAGAGGTCCCCATCCTCCCAATGTCATCCCCTGGTCTTATCCTTATCTAAATACACAGTAGAAGGACCCAGAAAGAAAGCAAATAATAACAAAGTCTCCAGATTTTATCATATCACAAAACACTGAAGCAAGAAAATGCCTTAGAAGTTATCTGATCCAATCGCCCCTGTTGTTCCAGTGTGGAATCTAGGCCCAGACAAAGTTAAGGGACTTACCCACAGCAAGAGTTGGGACTTACCCAACTCTCTGGCCTCCCCGACCCCCGCATCTTAGCGCCTTTCCTGTGTGCTGTGTTCTATTGTCTGCATTTCTTCCTGATATACATACTCCTTTCCCTTTGATTTTGAAATCCTTGGCTCAGATGACATGTCCTGACTATCATGTGATATGATCTTGAAAAATAATTTATAGACAGGCCCTAGTTTTTAGATATTAATAATCTTGAAAGCAAATCAAATTCATTTTTAAAACAAAGTACCATCTACCCTGCCCTACCCTTGACATCCATTACCAAGCAAATGCTGGCTCTTTAATTTCCCTAATCAAGACTGGCTATGTTTAGCCAACCTCCTCCTGGGGTTCCAGCACCAGCCTCACTCAGCCACATGACAAGGTCCCAGAACAGGTGAGAAAAATGAGAAGGCCATGGCCAGAGCAGCAGGAGTCGGCACTCACAGCCGGCCCTTCATGCAGCAGGACAGAAAAGGCATTCACTTTCCTCCTCCACGTCATGATACTAACTGAAATTACCTTTAAATGAGGAAGAAAGTCATTATTTAATCAATAGGATTGCGTCAATTGAGGAAAATTTGTCTCCAGTGTAAACAAGCGGAACGTCTTTGCGCTCTATGAAAACAAGGTTAAATTACTTACAGATCCAGGCAACGTGGAGAGATGTAGGAAGTGAACCTGAAGCCGACACATTCAAGGTCTGGGAACCGAAAATAATAGGAATTGTTCTGATTTTTCCAGAAGAATCGAGCCCAAAGGTGGACACGCCCTCTGCAGAACCCAAGATTCCCATGCTTTACCCTTTGCTGTGAGGAGGAGGAGGAGGGGAGGAAGAACAGCCACAAAGAAAAATAGCAGCCCATAAAGGTAAAATGAAGCCTGGGCCTGCTGACCCCACCCAGGCCAGCCACTGTCAGGGACCTACAGGGGGCTAGGATGGGAACGGCAGCTGCATTAAAATGAGGACTGCTCGGTTTTCAGAAGAGCAGCCTTCTGCTCAGAGACCCTTCTTTCGCTCCCTCAGTTGCATTCAGTAAGTCACATTGAAAATGAATTATTACGATGGTAGCTGACATGTCTTGAGTGGACCTCCATACCAAGCATGTTCAACACTGGATACACATGGTGCTATTCAAAATTCACATCAGCCTTCGAGGGTAGCTAGCAGGGTCACACCCATTTTACAGATGTGAAAGTGAGAATGGCGGAGGCTCTAACAGTGGGTTAGAACCAGGGCTATGTGTGCTGAATGTTCATCTCTATGTTGTGACTGTGGAATCACAGGGTGAATACAAGCTGGACCTGCCCTCTGGACATCCCCATGAGCCCAGGAAGAAAGGGACAATGCAGGGCTCAGCTTGACCCCTAGATTCCTGGCTGAGCAGACTCCATGCTGGCTTCCCTCCTGGCCCCTTCCCCCATTCATGTTGACTCCTCAGCCCCTGCAGATGGAGCCTGTCAATGGTGAATGTGATCTCTGCTGTAACTATAAAGGCATATGGTGAGGTCTAGGGTCCCTGCTTCCTCACAGAACTTCTCAGTGGGAACTTGGGCCCCGAGTTCATCCCACCTGAGACTATGTTAGCACTGAGAAGAGCTCACCAATGCCCTCCTTTTGTTAACAGCAAGACCGAAACCAAATAAATTTTAGTGCCGGACTTTTGGAAAACCAGATTTCCTTGCTTTGGGGGTGGATTCTGGCTATTGTCCATTCCCCATCTCTCCTGCTCCGCTCCAGTTCTGAAGTGTATGAATGTGTGGTTCATAACCCACTTTCCTTCAATGCCCGTATTCCTATATGGTGTCAGTTGAGATCAGGGAAGTGCAGCCCCACAGGAGCTGGCCTTCAGCTACCCCAGCAGGGATCTCAGGAGGTGTAAGCCTAGGATCCTTTGAGCCTCCTCTGGGAGAGACTGCGGCCTGCTGTCCTGGTTGTGTGATGTGGCAGCCTGGCCAAGAGAGTGAGAGTGTAGTTTAGAAAAAGGAGAGAAGGTTTAAATTTTGAAAGAGAGTGAGAGGAAGAAAAGTGAAATGAAACACATTTGACCTGGGCAGAAATAAAAGACTTCTCAAGTTGCCAGAGTGACGAACCAGACAGGGAAGCATAACGAATGTGAACTCTTGGGGAGTCCAGAGCCCGGACACCGTGGGTGAGACTGGGTGATGGGGAGTGGAGGCAGCGTTACCCAGGTCAGGCGGGGACCGGTCGGAAGGTTCTACAGTGCCAGGCACAGTCCACCCTTTGTGTCTGTATTTATCCAACTTGTCAATTTTATAGCCGCATTACCTTCCGAGTGTTCAGGAAAGCAGATATTGGTGCTGTCAAGAGGCCTGGCTGTGGTTTGCACAGCATAATGACAGATGCAAAAAACAAAGGGGAGGGGCGCGGGGGCCTCCAGAGATCACAAAAGAGCCTTTATAATTACGCCTCTGCCTCCCTCTCCCTCCTCCCTCAGGAGCCTGCCTCTCCCTGGCTGCAGAGGTGCCCAGCCCAGGTTTTGGGGGGTGCTGTCTCCCCCGGATATGCGGGCTATGGGGGGAGCCGCCTAGCACGCGCCTACCAGTAACCCTGTGAGGACGTGAAGGGAGCTATTACATCGCTGCTTCTCTTCCTGGGGCTAAATAGCTGCAGTCCGTTAACCTCCCTTCATGGGTCTGATTTTCCATCCCTTTAATCATCCCTGTCACTTTCTGCTGCAGCCTCCACTCTCACCGCAGCCCTCCCCTGGCCGAGACTCCAGCCAACTGGGATAATGGGCCCAGCAGCCTCCACGGGCTGCTCCTTTCAGACTGCACTCCTCAGGCCCACCCTGCAGCCCAGGGTCGTGACAGCCCCCGCGAGTTCACAACCCAAGTGGAGTCTTCCCTCCCTCCCTCTTGTATGTTCCCCATGACCAGAAAGTCACTAAAATCCATGAGTCTCCTTGGAGCTGAGTCTCACCATTTTTCTCTTTCTCTCCATTCTCACTGTCTAACCACAATTCAGGGCCAGACTTGGCCTATCCTTTGGTCCATGATACCAGCCCCTAGGCCAGCTTCTCTGTCTCCACTATCCCTTCAAAATACTTTAAAGCCAGCTTTGGGAATAAGTTTTGAAATCAAATGTCATTTGTATTAAGTCCTTCCCCTACTCACAAACCTTTAGTAAGTCCCCATTGCTTTTTGTTATAGCAAATGTAAACAACTCATGAGATTCTGGGACCACAGTGCTCTTTATGCCCTCTTTTCTGCCTATGTCCAGACCTTCATGTCAAAAAGCCTTTCCTTGTTAATCTTTTCCCCACTCTGTCCTCCCCTTTCCCCATCCCCACTCCCTTTTACTGGATACTGTTTTGACTGCATTGAGATATATAGATGGACAGACAAATAGATACACATAGGTAAAGATACAGATGTAGATACATGGGTCATTTTTAGCTGTTTGGTAAAGACACAAATGTAGATATATGGGTTAGTAGTGATCTTTGATGGCAAGCAACAGAAACCAACTCTGACTAGTTGAAGGAACAGAAAAGGGATAGTTTGCAGAATTAGAAGAAAGACTGAACCACAGGCCTAGGAAAGGACAGAGCAGCTCTGAAGCTCTTCTAGAATGTTGTCATCAGATGATCAGCTCCAACTGCCTTCTGTCCTTGCCTCTGCTTAAGATTCAGAGTTTTGGCTTGGTGCCTGTGGCTTAAGTGGCTAAGGCACCAGCCGCGTACACCTAAGGTGGCGGGTTCAAATCCCCAGCCCGGGCCCACCAAACAACAATGATGGCTGCAACCAAAAAATGGCCGGGCGTTGTGACGGGCGCCTGTGGTCCCAGCTACTTGGGAGGCTGAGGCAGGAGACTCGCTTGAGCCCAGGAGTTGGAGGTTGCTATGAGTTGTGATGCCATGGCACTCTACCCAGGGGGATAGCTTGAGGCTCTGTCTCCAAAAAAAAAAAAGATTCAGAGTTTTAGGATGAGAAGTGACAAGCTAAGTGATCAGAGGGCAGAATCCCTGGTGAAGACCATGGGGGGGGGGGGGCGGCGTTTGCCAGATTTAGCAAATAAAAATATGGGATGCCCAGCTAGATTGAATTTCAGATAAACAATGAATAATCATTCATATAAACATATCCCGTGAAACATTTCCTGGATTTGCCATCCTATGCTCCCCTTCCCTCATCTGCAGCTCCCAGGCGGGTCAGCATTCTCTCAGACCTATGCCTGCATCCCCTGGTGCAACACCCTGGCTACACCTCACCCTTAATGAATGTCTTCAATCCTTTCTCAAGGTGGCTGTAAATTTCATTTCCTTCTCTTCAATTTTATTTATTTATTTTTTTTAGACAGAGTTTCACTTTGTCACCATCAAGAGTGCTGTGGCATCATAACTCACAGCAACCTCAAACTCTTGGGCTTAAGCGATCCACTTGTCTCAGCCTCCCATGTAGCTGGGACTACAGACACCTGCCATAATGCCCTGCTATTTTATTTTAGAGACAAGGTCTTGCTCTGGCTCAGGCTGGTCTCAAACCTGTGAGCTCAAACAATCCACTCACCTCAGCCTCCCAGAGTGCTAGGATTATAGGCTTGAGCCACCATGCCCGGCCCCTCTCTTTAATTTTAATAACCCAGTTTTGGTCATCTCAAAATGATACATTAACTGACACAAATGAAAAGGTTCACATGCCCTTGGCAATTGTTTGTTATTCACTTCCTCTTTACATCTACTGAGGACAAAACAGATTTGCCTTCTCTCTTTTGTCAAAAAAGTCCTAAAAATACTTAGCATTTGCAAAATTCTTTATAATTCAATGCACATTTTCACACTCCTTTGATCCAGAATTATCATTCTTTGCTGTGTTCAATGGTTAGTTGGTGCAGGTAACTTAGGCCCCATTTCACAGACAAGAAACTAAGACTTTGAAAGGTAGATTATAAAAGCTGGTATGAATCCCAAGTTGTAGATAATAGAACTTGGAATAAAGTATCCTTTCCTCTACATCAGGGATCAGAAGAGCTTTCTGTAAAGGGTCAGATAGTAAATATTTCAGGCTTTGTACAGCATATGATCTCTGGAGCTACTACTCCTCAACCCCGCGATTACTACACAAAAGCAGCCATTGCTGACACAGAAGTGAACAGATGGATAGTCCAATCAGTCCAATCAGTCCAATTGTATTTACAGAAACAAGCCAGTAAGTACTTTGCTAATCAACTCCTGATTACACCACACAATGAACACTTTTCAATCTTTTTGAGTCTATTAAAATTTTCCTCCAATTGAGATGCCATGATTTTGATCTATATCAATATGAGATCATTCTACTAACTTTTTCTCTCCTTTTCACCTCTTATGTGTCAGTATTGTTGGGACAGTCATTAACCTGGCCTCCCACGCTTGCTTGGTCCTTCTTACACTGTGGCAGAGTTTCCTCTGTGTGTGAAAGTGCAGAGTAAGCACATCCGTCCCCCTGGGTCCTTCTCCACCTGTGTGTGAGATCTGCTGTGACAGGCCTTGGGAGGGGGCTCCTTTCTGGCACACAGCATCTCCAGAGGCCCCCACACTAATCAGGAAGTGATGTGTTCCTTCCACTTTCCTTTCCCTAGGATTTCCTGGACCCACTCCCTTAAGCCTTTTCCATAGTAACTGTGTCCCAGGAAACTCCTGCCCTGCGATGGTAATTTTTTTTTTTTTTATGGCTAGGTCTTCCAGTGGCCCTTGACTGTGTTGGCCCCTGGAAGACAGAGACTAGGTTTCATTTCTTCTTCAGCCTACAGGGGAAAGACCGCTTCAAATGCCCTCCTTAGGAGCACCCAGAGAACAAACTAGCTGGTTTTGTTATACTCCTCACTGGCCATAGATCCCGAGACAGAGAGGGCTGGGGACTATATGTGAACAGCATCCTTCTGGGCAAAGTGGCCAGTTGCTTACATGACTGGAGTTACAAATCTTCAGACTTGGTGACTGGCCTTCTGCAAGGAGACTTCTACATTGTGGGACCCAGCAGGATGTGGCTGATGCCTTGAGAAGGAGATGGCAAGTCTTTTTTTTTTTTTTTTACAGTTTTTTCTTTTTGGCCAGGGCCAGTTTTGAACCCACCATGTCTGGTATATGGGGCCCCCCACCCTACTCCTTTGAGCCACAGGCGCCGCCCAAAGATGCCAAGTCTTTAAGTGGGCTTCACATTTGCACAACTGAGCATAAAGGCAAAGAAACTGCAGAGATCAACTTGCCTAAATCCCTCACTTACAAATAAAAAAACTGAAACTAAGACATCACTTTAACTTACCATCATAAATTACACCAATGAAATTGGTATTTATAACTATAAAGCTTTCTTTGAATATCAACATTTTTTTTTTGAGACAGAGTTTCACTTGGTCACCCTTGGTAGGGAGCGTCACAGCTCACAGCAACCTCAAACTCTTGGGCTTAAGCAATCCTCTTGCCTCAGCCTTCCAAGTAGCTGGGACTACAGGTGCCCACAACAATGCCCAGCTATTTTTTTTAGAATAGGGTCTTTCTCTTGTTCAGGCTGGTCCTGAACTCCAGAACTCAAGCAATCTACCAGCCTCGACCTGCCAGAGTGCTAGGATTACAGGCATGAGCCACCACACCCAGCCCATATCAACATATTTTAAATAAGAGTCAGAGAATGTGCTCATCTCAGCATAGCCCCAAAACTATGCATGAAATCAACTTTTTCAGGAATGCTGAAGATTTGATCTTCTTAAGACTCCATGTGTTCCAAAGGTGGAATTTTCTGGAAACACCAAGAATCCCATCCACATTTTTTGTAAAGTTTCTAAAAGGGTCAAAGAGAGGCAGCAAAGGGTAGAGGGTACTAGGTAGAAGAGTAGAAGATGGGCTTTGAATGCCCTGGCTCTACTACTTAGACTTGGTATAACTTTGAACACATCATTTAACTTCTCTAAGCTTCAGTTTTTATTTGCTTCACAGAGGTAACATAATAACTAAATGAGATAATATGTACAGAGCACCTAAGATAGGGTCTTAATAGTAACTACTCAATAAATATTCGCTATTACTATGGTGGTAGTTGTTGACACCTCAGACTTTTTACCTTAAGTCCAACTCTAATTTTGAGTTGCCTCCTTTTCTGATGGTAAATCAGAAATAATCATTTAACAGGAATGGTGGATAAACAGAAGTTAGTTATAACCTGGCACTGAGCTCTGGCTTCTTGCCCAGAGCCACAGTCTGCTCCAAATGATCTCTAGGCTAAGAGACAAGGTAGCTTTTCTAAGCAGGGTTTGCTCTGCAGGGGTGGCCTCCAGGCAGGACCCAGGCTGTCTGGAAGGGGTCATGATCTCAGGTCAGAGGTGCAAGGAATTAAGGGAACAGACCAGGAAACGTGAAAAAGGCTAATGCACAATTTTCTTTGTGGACAATCTTTCTGACAGCATGATTTTATAGTCAAATTGTGCCCTGCTTTGAAAGTCTTTAATAGATCAGACTGTAGCATTTGTACCACCTCTACACCATTAAAAAAAAAGATGAGATACTTTTTCCTCCATTCCTGCGATACTTTGCTAATCTGTACCTTTTATATGAAAGCTATAACCAATTAGCCTAAGACTGTGGGGAGGGGGGAGGGAGAAGGGAGGGGGGAATGGGTGGAGGGAGGGGGATTGGAGGGACCATTTTTGAGGTCTATCTTACAGGGGTACAAGTGAAACTCTCTAAGAGTAGAATCAGAACGTTTTAAAACTATAACTGA
>CAUYQV010026832.1:0-67405 GCA_963574575.1 Galagoides demidoff | reverse complement strand
TAAAAATAAAAAAAATAAAAAAAAAGGAAAAGGAGGGCACTGCTAAGACAATTTTTTTTGAGTATATACAAACAAGTCCCTTTTTCAATGCGGTAGGGTTCCAGTTAAAAAGTATATGTATAATTATGCTGCAGTACAGTTTCTAGACAACAGGTGGTGCTATGAGTGATCCCTGTGCTGATACCAAAAATAAAAAGGGAAAAAAGAAAAAAGAAAAAAAAAAAAGTATATATATATATACATATATATATATATATATTAAAGGAGAATCTTTGCTGTCAGGATGCCCAGATTCTCCCTACAACAGTTCCCGCAAAGTGTTGGGTGTCTTAGTTTAATTTCAGATGCCGGATTGCTGGCTGCAGATCAGAATTTGAGTTCTCTGCGCTTCTGGAGAAGGTGTTATGGAGACGCCATTTTGGAGGTTTTACATTACATCTGGTTCCTAGCGGCTGTCCGCTCCTATCTGTCCTCTAAACTTGGGACACAAGTTCACACTTCGCCAGACTTTCACACAACTCCTAATTTCCCCTCGCCGTTGTGGTCTGAGGGAAAAGAGCTGGGGCACCCCTTGCGTGGTCTCTGTTCCAGTGGGGGAGGGGCCGCTGCCGCGGTGGGAAGTTCAAAAGACTTTTCAGTGTTTGTAAGAGGGGAACCGATTCACCCTGCTTGTTGCTGTGTCAGTGCAGCTCCACACAGACTTCCAAAATTACAGGATAGATCGGTTTCTAAGCAGAGTCCCTTCCCCTCAAGTTTCTGTCCGAATGCCTGGCTCCCTGGCGCCCCAAACCGGGTCCCAATGTCTCCCGTTTCTGGTTGCTAAATTCTGCTTGGGAGTCCACGCCTCACTGTACTCTCTGTGAGACACACAAACTCCCCACGAATTGGGTACAGGAGCCTTTCATGGGGGAAGGATTGGTTTCTGTCTCTCAGGATGCAAGCCACGGACCTGGCGCCACAGGGCGCGAGCCGCGGACCTGTGGCCAGGTTGCAGATGGAGCCGTTTCAGCTGCTGCCCTGAGTTTTTTCTGGCTGACACCGTAGTTCTGGACTATATTTCCAATCCAGCAATTCACCTCTTTGCTGCTCGCCCTGCGCAGCTTATCTGTGCAAGGACACCACGCAGAAGGGATCCAATAAGCCCACTCTCACCTGAAACCACTAGGAGAGTTGACTCAGGGGTGCATCTCCTCGGCCATCTTGCTCCACCTCCGAAGAAACATCTTATACCCTATCTAGCCAGTTACTACTCATGGGATAGAAGTGTCCCAATTCTCAGTATATTCAAATTGCACATTAAAAAATTAAAAAAAATTATGTAAGTAATTTCATACTTAATTTATGTAAATTACTTTTATATATGAAATGGTCTAGAGATGGTGAAGGCGTCATCAATAAATTTGTACTATAGCTTTTGGAAGTAATGCTATGGACCAAACAAGTACAGAGAGGCTTCTGACATAGAAGCATAGCCAACTCCAGGAGGAATAAAGCACGTGCTATCTACTTGTAAGAATGTAAAGACCATAAGTAGCTCATCAAGTCCAAAAATGTGGCCACTGTGACTGGAGTAGCTATGCTTCCCAGTGTACTTGAGATAATCCTGGCATCCTGGCATAAGCATAAGCAAGGTATTTAGTCAATCTGACTCTGACTATTTATCTATACAGGGCGGCCATAAAGTTCGTGTGCTATTTAAATAGTTACAACTATTAAACTATTTAAATAGCACACGAAATTTATGGCCGCCCTGTACAGTATGAATGGCATCATTCCTTAACATCAGATAGGTTTTTCAGTTTCCAAAATGCCTTATTCTTAATAGAAGTATTGGTTAGAGATTGCAGACCTCAGAAATGTGCTTATAAGTTGAAAACAATTAATAAGACAATTGTTTGGTAAGGAAAGGAAAGGTAATGAAAAGGAAAGTCCTTGACAGGGAGAATATAGGGGCAAAGGTGAACTCTGCTGACCTTCCACTAGTGCCACAAAGAAAGATAAAAATGGTGGAGGAGCCAAGGACCAGGGTAAAGATTGGCTACCTTGGAGGTGATGTGGGCATCAACAGAATGATTACTGCTCAACTGCCATAACAAAGACAAATAAGACTCCTCATTTTTTATGCTGATAAATCCAAAACAAATTCAAAAGTAACACCCAAGCCTCAGGAACTTTTTTCCTTTTCTTATAAAAGAATGAGTGCTTTAGTTGATCATTCAATATTTTTCCCTTTTAAAATAATTTCATTAAATAAAATTTAGTTTATTCTGTAGTTTCCTCCCTTCACCATTCTTATTTTTCTTTCCAGTTGATATGGAAGAACTTGGGTACTTTGACCTGTAGAGATTCTCACACTCACCCCATTTAACATATACCTGTTTCTATGTATCTCCTATAAATTGGCAGTGGGGTTCCCAGGCTTGACCAGACTAAAGGTGCTGTTGTGCTCATTCATCAAGGCAGGCATTGGTTGACTCCCAGTTTTGTGAATTACCAGCAATTTGTTTGCTGCCTAATCCAGAGATCAGTAAACTACAGCAGGCCCAACTCCTGCTTTGTAAATAAAGTTTTATTGGAATACAACTATTCATGTTTGCTTATGTATTATCTGTGGCTATTTTTGCACCAGCAGAAAAATTGCATAGATATATTACTGACCATGTGCCTTGAAAAACCTACAATATTTACTATCTGCCTTTTAACAGAAAAGTTTGATGACCTCTATCCTAATTCATTGATTGGCAGTTTTAAAACGGTGATAATATTACATACAATTCTCTTTCTCTCTCTGTCTCTAATCTTTGAAAATACAAACTAAATCCATACTGATACTTGTAATTCTAATATAGGAGAACAGGTTTTTACTTAAACTGTTCTATATTTACATAGTTTTCCTTCAATATTGAGAATTCTACTTTTCAGGCTGGGCATGGTGGCTCATGCCTGTATTCCTAGCACTTTGGGAGGACAAGGTAGGTGGATTGCCTGAGCTCATGAGTTTGAGACCAGTCTGAGCCAGAGCGAGACCTTGTCTCTAAAAATAGCTGGGTATTATGGCAGGTTCCTGTAATCCCAGCTACTTGGCAGGCTGAGGCAAGAAATTCACTTAAGACTAAGAGTTTGAGGTTGCTGTGATGCCACATCACTCTACTGAGGGCAACAAAGTGAGACTGTCTCCAAAAAAAAAAAAAAAATTTTTACTTTAGATGCAGAGTGAAAAAATTATAATATAAAACTGCTCATAGCTTAATACTATGTTATAAAACAGTCTAGTAATAATTATAATAATACTATCACCACTACATATGATTACAAAAAAGTTAAAACAATTTTTTTGCATATGATAGCCTCATTCTTTTATGTACTTTATTCTCTACCTTTTAAGTTCAGCTATGCCTCTGTTGATCTTCTGCCTACTTAATTTTTCATTTCTGACAGAGGGGTTATGAAATTTTCATCTATAATAATGGATTAATCTATTTCTCCTTGCAGTTCTATCAGTTTTTGCCTCACAGTTTTGATTCTGTAGTAAAGCAGGTGCACGTTAAGGATTGTTATGTCTTCCTGGAGGATTGACAACTTTACCATTGACACATGACTGCTGTTACGTAATGCTGCTCTTTCTCCCTGATAGTTTTCTTTTCTTTAAAGTCTACTCTACTTGAAATTAATATAGCTACTCTTGATTTCTTAGAATGGTATGTCTATCTCCATAGACAATGTCTTTCTCCATTTGCTTTTAATTAATTTGTATTTTTACATTTAAAGTGGGTTTCTTGTAGACCATATATAACTCGTTTTGTCTTTTGCCCCCCTGTCCCATTCTCTGTCTTTAAATTGGTGTTTTTAGACCATTGATATTTAAAGTGATTACTGATACTGTTTGAATAACATCTAGCATATTCATTTCTGTATTTATTTGTTGTGCTTTTTGTTTCTATTTTTGTTTTCTACTTTTTTCCATACCTTTTATGGTTTTATTTGAGCATTTGATATAATTCCGTTTTCTCTTTTTTATTGGTATATTTAGTATATTACTTATTCAGTTATCCTTTTTTTTTTACTTTTTTTAGTAGTTGCCCTATTGCTTACAATATACATTTGCAACTAATCCAAGTTCACTTTCAAATAACATTATACAACTTCTCAAATAGTGCTACTACTTTATAAAATAACACCAGTTCCTTCCTCCTGCCCCTGTGTCATTCCTGTCATTCATTTCATTTGTATAAGCACACACACACATCCATATTATATATACATATATACACACATAAAGATAAGCACACATAAGTACATTATTGCTCTTATTTTGAACAAGCATCTGTTAGATCAATTGAGAATAAAAGGAAAATGTTTTATTTTCACTTCACTTATTCTTTTTCTTATGCTTTTCCTTTCTTTATGTAGATTTGAATGTCTGACCTATATTATTTTCCTTCTCTCTGAAGAAATTCTTTTAACATTTCTTGCAAGTCAGGTCTACTGACAAATTTTTTCAATTTTTGTTTGTGAAGTCTTTATTTCTCATTTATTTTTGAAGGATAATTTTGCAGGGTATAGAATTTTAATTTGGTGTTTTTTTTTTTTTCCTTTTAACACTACATATTTCACTCTACTCTCTTCTTGTTTGCATGGCTCCTACTCCTAGCCCCTGGCCTCTTTCTTTATCTCTGATTTTCTGCAGTTTGAAAGGGATATGCTTAGGTATACTTTCTTTCTTTCTGTATTTTCATTTATTTTATCTGTTCTCTGAGCTTCTTGGATCTGTGGTTTGATATTTCACATTAATTTGGAAAGAAATTCTCAGGCATTATTGCTTAAAATAATTCATCTGTTTCTTCCTTTTATTTGTTTGGTATTTTCATTATATTCAGGAGGCAGAAGTGAGAGAATTCCTGGAGCCCAAGAGTTTGTGGTTGCTGTAAGTTATGATGACGCCATGACACTCTACCCAGGACAACAGAGTGAGACTCTGCCTCAAAACAGAACAAAACAAAGATATACATTTATACATTATTCACATTTGTTCAGTCTAGCAGGAAATGAATGACATGCTTAGAGATGAAGAGGGGATTTAAGGTTATACAGAACTGTATAGAGATGAGGCTAGGTGATAAAAGATGACCTGGGTATCTTTAGTAACTTGTAAAATCTACCATAAACTTAGAAAAGTATCTGTGATGGGACTAGTCTTGATTATCTCTTAGGCATACTGTGGTGGTGAGGCTGCAAAGGGTCGGGAGTGGTTCACCGAGAGACTCCTTTTCCCTCCTTCACATCTTCAGCTTCTGGTTAAAGCTCTTACAGCCTCTTCCTTACACTAACACAAATAAATATATATTTAGTGATCAAAACAAATTTTAGACCTAAATAGATCATCTTTTTTAACTCTCTTTTACTCTTTAAGGTAGGAAATAGAGACCCTGGAACATTGTTTTCTCAATTTCATTGAACAAGTTAGGCTAAGAACCAAGTAAAATAACTCTGAGCCCAGTTCTCACTCCATTGTGTCAGGTAGATATAGATCAAATAGAGATTCATCCATGTAGAAATGAAGGGCCATTATTGCCTTCATGGTTGTTGGGTAAATATTCTCTAATAAAGTAATAGAAATAAAAAATATCTCCTTTTCTCTGGCCTAAAGTTCTGACTCTAGCCTTTGTGGGGATAGAAGCCTTGGGGAGCCCTCACATACCTTAATGGAGCAAGAGACAGAAAAGTAGAGATACAGAGGAATATAAACAGAGAGGCAGAGAGAATGGAAGTACCCTGGCTTGCCCTGTCTCCAAGGCCATCTCCCTGTTAGGTTCTCCTACGATGAAGGTCTGTCCAAGCATCCACTATTTAAAAAGCATTGCAATCTGCATTGCAGGGGAAAATTTATGTCAAGTCTTTACTCTCCTAAAATGGGAGTTAGAACAGAAAAGCCCTAAATATTTAGCCTTAGAGAGTTCTAATTTAGTGGCTTAAAAAAGGTGAACTATAGGGTATATTAAGGATAGTTTTGCTTTCATAGTTAATATTTTCTATGGAATTCTTTATGAAAATTATCGTTTTCTCTGTTCCCAATTTGTATAACAGAATTTTGACAGTAAATTGAACATTGCTTGAAAGACTCTTATAAACACAAAGTGAAATCTGGTCAACTAAAACTAAACTTAAAAAAAAAAAAAACTTTCAATTTGCTTGAGGAAAATTGTCCCTCTTTGATAAAATCCAACCACATGGCTCGAGTTTCACTAGCCTCCTGAAAAAAAAAATTGATGTTTAAAAATTTTTATCTATTCAAAAATCCTAGTAGTATCTCAATCATTCAAAATAATTTTATTTAATTGAGGTTAATTATATTTATATGTAGTCAGTGTTCATGAGAGGCTCCTGGATCAGTAAATAGATGTCTTAATTTTAATTGCTAATTCTGATAAAGATTGATTCTTCTGTGCCTCTGGTAATAACACATTTGTGTGACAAAGTAAAATAAAGCTAAATCAAAAATAACTTGATTTGCTATTGATATTTGTGTGTGACTGTAACAGATGCTATCAATGCCAGCCACATCCTATGGCATCGCCACTTCAGAATGATTAGTTCACTTCCACTTGCTAATATTAATACTTCTGCGACTGAGAGATTTTTTTCATGACTATAGAAATCAATTCTACCATGTGCACAATAAGCCAGTGGTGTTATTACTAGAGAATTTACACCTCTGAACTCCAGGAGTATATCTCAATCAGTCATTTGGGAACTTTCTTTTGTAATGCTTATTTACTTGTATTTATGGGGTATAATGTGATGCTTCCATATACATGTACATAGGAAATGATTAAATCAAGCTAAAACACATATTCATCACTTCACATACTTACTATTTTTGTGGTGAGAACATTTAAAATCTCTCTCAGCTATTTTCAAATATACAGTATACTGTTATTATTAACTATTGTCATTGTGCTGCACAGTAGATGACCAGAATTCGTTGCTCTTCATGGAGACTTTGGATCCTTTGACCAACATCTTTCCATTTCCACCTTCCCCACCCTGGTAACTGCCATTCTACTCTGTATTGTCATGCATTTGACTTTCTACAATTCCACATATAAATTAGATCATGTGGTATTTGTATTTCTGTTTCTAGTTTATTTCTGTTAGCATAGTATCCTCTACATTTATCCATGCTGTTGGAAATAACAGGATTTCTTTTTTAAGGCTGAATGATATTCTAAAGTGTATATGAATATATTCCCTATTACATGGCTGGGTACTTTCCAGAGAGCCCTGGTATATACCACATATTTAATCCATTTTTCATTGATGAACACTTAGATTGACCCCATATCTTGGCAATTATAAATAACATTTCAGTGAAGATGGGAGTGCAGATATCTCTTTGACATACTGAGTCTGTTTCCTTTGGATCGATACCCATTTGGGGGACTGCTGGATCATATGGTAGTTGTATTTTCAATTTTCCAAGAAACTTCCACGCTTTTTCCATAGTGAAAGTACTAATCTACATTTCTACCGACAGCATATAAGAATTCCTTTTATTCTGCCTACTTACCTCCACACAAGTTATCTCATGTCTTCTTGATAGTAGCCATTTTAACAGGTGTATGGTGTTATCTTATTGTGGTTTTAATTTGTATTTCTTTGATGATTAGTGATATTAAACATTTTTTCCCAAATTCTTGTTGGTTATTTATAATTCTGTTTTTCAGAAATGTCTATTCAAGTCCTTTACCCATATTTCAAATTGGGTTATTTGTTCATTTGTTCTTGAATTGTTTGTGTTCCTTATACTTGGGCAGTAAACATTTATCACTAGAACCATGTAACCTACCAAGACTGAATTGTGAAGACATAGAAAATATGATCAGAACAATGGTAAGGAGGTTGACCCAATCAGAAACCTCCCAAGAAAGAAAAGTGCAGGAACAGATGGCTTCACTGGTGAATTCTATCAAACCTTCAAAGGATAATATCAATCTCTCTCAAAGTATTCCAAAATATTTAAGAAAAAGAAGAACATTTCCAAACTCATTTTTTGAAGCCAGAATTACCATGATACCAAAGCCAAATAAGAAATTACAAAAAAAGAAAATTATAAGCCAATATCCCTAATGAACATAGATGCAAAAACTTTCAACAAAACACTAATAAACTAAATTTAACAGCACATTAAAAGGTTAACTGGCCACGATCAAGCAGAATTTATCCCTGAGATGCAAAAATGGTTCAACACATGAAAATCAATTAATGTCATCAATTAATTAACAAAATAAAAGATAAAAATCACATGATCATCTCAGTAGATGCAGAAAAAGCATTTGACAAAATTCAACATACTTTCATGATAAAAACTCTTAATGAATTAGGTATAGAGGAAAAAATGTATTTCCACTCAATAAAGGCCATATATGTTAAACCTACAGCTAATACCTACTAGGGAACATTTGAAAGCTTTTAAAAAAAATATCAGGAACTAAGGAAGATACTACTTCTATTAGACATAGTACTGAAAGTCTTATCCAGAATAAGTAAGCAAGAAGAAGAAATAAAAGGCATCCAAACTGGAAAGGAGAAAGCTAAATTGTCTCTGTTTGAAGACAACATGATCTCGTATATAGAAATCCTTCCAAACTGTTAGAACTCATAAATAAATATAGTAAAGTTTCAGCATACTAAATTAACATACAAAATCAGTAATGGTTCTATGTGGTAACAATGAACTATCCGAAAAAAAGAAAGAAGGAAGGAAGGAAAACAATCCCGTAGCTCAGTGGTTAGGGTGCAAGCCACATGTACTGGGGCTCCTGGGTTCAAAACCAGCTAGGGCCTGCTAAATAAGAATGACAGTAATAACAAAAAAATACCCAGGCATTGTGGTAAGCACCTGTAGTTCCAGCTACTTGGGAGGCTGAGGTAGAAGAATCACTTGAACCCAAGAATTTGAGGTTGCTGTGAGCTATTATGCCACAGTGCTCTACTGAGGGAGACATAGTGAGATTCTGTCTCAAAAAAAAAAAAAAAACCCAAAAAGAAAAAGAAAACAATCCCATTTATAATAGCAAAGTAAAATAAAACAAAATATCTAGGAATAAATTTCATCAAGGGAGTGAAAGATCTATACACTGAAAACTATAAAAAATTTGGTAAAAGAAATTGAAGAAGACACAAATAGATGGAAAGATATACTGTGTTTATGAATATACTGTGTTTATGAAAATAACATTATTATTGCCATTGTTATAAAAGTTCCAACAATATTTTTTACAGAAATAAAAAAATACTAAAATGTATATGAAACCAAAAATGACCATTATAGCCAAAACCATCTTGAGTAAAGAGACCAAACCTGGGAGCATCACATTACCTGATTTCAAAATATACTACAAAGGTATTGTCATCAAAAACAGGATGGCCCTGGCATAAAAACAGACACAAAGACCAAGGTAACAGAATAGAGAGCCCAGAAATAAGTCCACATATCCATGGTCAAGTGATTTTTGGAAAAGGGTTCAAGATCACACAATAAGAAAGGAGTAGTATCTTCATTAAGTGGCATTGAGACTGGATATTCAAATGCAAATGAATAAAAATTAACCCCTATCACATCTGATATACAAAAAAATCAAATCAAAATAGATTACAGACTTAAACATAAGATCTGAAACTCTAACCTTAGTAGAAGGAAATTATAGGAGAAAATTTTCATGACATCAATCTGGGCAAAGGATTTTGGGATATGCTCTCTAAGGTATAGGCAATAAGACCAAAAATAGACAAATGAGATTGTAGCAAAATGAAAAGCTTTTGAATAATGAAGAGTGGAGAGACAATCTAGGGGATGGGAGTTTCTGCACAAATATTATCCCAAGGGTGAAATAATTTTGAGGCAGGTGTTTTATGTCATTTCCTAGGGGTAAGCTCCAGTTACTAGTACTAGATGTAACAAAGCATCCAATCAGAATTGCCTTCCCTTCAGAGTTTGATGCTAAAATATGCCACTTAGCTATGCCTTAGAAATGAAAGGCCTATGATCACAGCTGCAGGGAGAGCTGCCAGAAGATAGCACTCAGCTAACCAGCCCCCTTCAAGAGCTACCTTAGCTGGAGAAGTAACTTCTTCAAGAAACGCACACCTGTCACAGGACCGCCTGAATCCAAAGACCCATAGATTCAGAGATAGAAAGGTTTGATACTCTCGGCCCAATTTTGGAAAGTTCTGAGGGGCGATCTCAGCTTCAGAGTTACCATTCGGCCTGGCTAAGACTTCACTTTAACACTATATCAAAACCAATGTCTCCCTCTGCCTAATATTGCTTTCTTCCCTTCCCGTCCATAGGTCTAGGTTCCAAGGACACTCCCTAAGAAACCTTCAGCATGCTGATCTCCATCTCAGTGTCTGTTTCCTGGAGACCCCAACTGCTATGGGCAGAATGTTTCTACCTTACTCAAATTCATACATTAAAGCCCTAGGCCTCAGTGTGACAGCATTTAGAGACAGGGGAAGTAAATAGGTCAAAATTTAAAAAAAGATTGATACACGGAAAAAAAAAAAAAAAGAGTGTTTGAGCCTTCGTGGGGGACGCCCTCACGGGTGCCTCTTATAAGAAGAGATGAGAGAGACAATTGTCTTCTTCTTTCTCATTGCCATGTGAGGATACAATAAAAAAGAAAGTTATCTGCAAGCCAGAAGGGGGCCCTCACCTGATCCTGAGCCTGCTGACACCCAGATCTTGGACTTTCAGACTCCAAAACTGTGAGAAATAAACCTCTGTTGTTTGAGCCATGTACTCTATGGTATCTTATTATAGCAGCCTGTGCTTTAGTCAGAGTGCTAACCAAGGCCACTCCCTGCATCACTTTCCCACTGCTTTATTGATATTCTATCTCCAGTCATTTGCTTATACTCAAATTCTTATTTTACTCTGGCTTGTAAAGACATTAGTAGTAAAAGAGATTTGATCTCCAAAATGGGATTCCTAAATGAGATTATTTTTCCAACCAGAATATAACTAGAACTCCATTGCTGGTGGTGAATGGGATGGCAATACCCACTAGCATACTGAAGTATCATGATCCCCAAGGATCTTACCTGTGGGAGGCAGGGATGCCTCCTGGAAGGTGGTATAGTTGGAATGAGATTCTTTTGTCTATGTGGTTTAAGTAACATTGGAAACCTATGGTCACCAAGAATATGAAGTAACTGTTGAAGTGATGTTAAGTGTCATCAATGTGCCAAAGGAAGAAAATGGCAGATTCAAGTCAGTATACCAAATATTTAGAGCATGCTGTGAATGCTAGAAAGCCTCAGCATGCTAGAAGGGACAGTACTTGGTGTTATCTTTGATAATTAATAGTTTGGACTAAAGTGAAAATGCATGAGGCCAGGATTAAATGGTAGGAGTAGCCCTGTATACCATTAGGCCTAGGAGTGACTTGGGCAATTTGGCTTCCCATCTAGGAACCTTCAGACTCTTTTGGTCTAGAGATCATCATGTCATGTGGAAACATGTTTCTACTAACACTAAACTAAAATTTAGCTACTACCTAGTGACCTTGAGCATGAGACCAGATGATTAGAAACTGCTGGGTAATTCACTTAATTACCAAGAGGAGTTAGATTTGCTGTTACATAACTGGGCAGAATGGAGTATTTCTAAAAATAAGAGCTCTACTAGGACTCCACTTGATGCTCCCATGTCCAGTAGTAGCTGTAAACAACCTTTGATGAAACAATGACCTGATAGGAAGTGGTAACCATGGGCTTACACCCCTTGGGAATAATGTTCTGGGTTACCCTATCAAGCAGGCAATCAAGACTAGCAGAAGTACCAAGCAAAGTTGAGGAGGAGAGATGATTAATATCATGGTCATTTGCAGCATCGAGATTGTGGCTTCTTCCATTAACATTCTTGATTTTGTTAAGACCATTTGTTTAGAAATGGTCTGTGATTACCACAATGAAGAGGAGTTATTGGTAGAAATGGATTTAACATGGTGCATGGATGGAGCATCAGAAAGAGTAAAAGGACATCATCTATGTCCTACCTGTATCATTTGGATTTTAACCATTTCAATGTATTCTGGTGGACTTCTGTTACCATATGCATCTCTGCATGAGGGATTTTGGTAGGATGACTGAAGGCTGTTCTGCCGTTCTACATGGTAGGTTGGAATCACTAATGATGTATTAGCCTACACACCAGAAGCAGCCCCCAACTAATGTTTCTGGGGAGCTGCTTTATTTTATTCCATTTTCTAGAATTCCCTTTCAGAATTAAACTCCAACAATCCACTGTAGTTGCTGGCTTCATCATGTACTGTTATTATCTTCATTCCCTTCTTGGTATCTCTTTCCCATCTTTTACTAGTGTTCCCAATACTTGTCAACTAAAAACTCAGACACTTATCTTAGGATCTGTTTCTACAGAAATTCCAGTAACAATACATAGATACATTCTCTCAACTTTTTCTTTTAATTTTGAGCCCAGACAGACGGGGTCTACTTTTGTTAGTAACTAAATCTCTCTGGACTTTAATTTTCCTGATCTATTAACTGCAGATACTAATAGAATATGCTTCATTGAGTTTATTACCAGTATCAAGTTAATATTTATAAGGTAATTAGAACATTGCCTAATACAGATGCTATTTGTTTAAATACAATAATATTTAAAGTTTTTTCTTTGGAGGAAGTAATGGGAAAATTTATCTTTAAAACATTTTCCCCCCTACCCCCACGTAAGTACTTTATAATATTTTTTGGCTATATTAAAATTATGATTTTCCTCAACCATACGTATTTTTGTAAGAAGTAACTTGACAGTGTGTACCAACAACAATCAATCCAGGTAAATATTATTTTGGCTGAGTTGTGAAAAAAAAATAACATGGTAGCTTCTATTTTGTGTGCAAATTATCAAATAAATTAGTGAATTAAAGGACTCAGGACAAACTTCATCTGCATTATTGGACAGACTTTTATCTCAATACTGAGGATCCAGGTTACTTCAGAATTTCACAGCAACTTTAAGTATGCTATGAACACTAGCAGGTGCTCTCTTGCTTTATCTCTGCAGGTTCAAGATGGAAATGCCCCTCAAGGCATTAAAAAGTGTTTTTGCATGTTGTAGATATAAGAAGCTTGAAAGCTGATGCTTTGGAAACCTTTCTCTAGCAGGTGACAGGATTTTATATTCCAATGGGCTTAAAGGACTTGACAAAAAGTCTTCAATGAGAAATTTCCCTTTTCCTAGAGCAAAAAGATACTAGATTCAATTTTATAGTGATCGTTGTAGTGTTATGTAAAAAATCTGAAACACGATTTAGTGAAATACTTCTTTTCATTGATACATAGCCTCAGAGAGAAATTCTGCCTGTTGTAAACTCAGGTTTACCTCTGGGACTTCAACTGATAAGGTGGCTCACTTCAGTGTGATAGGCAAGGTGCAATTTGATCTATTGTGTCACCCACGTTGAAAGTGGATTCCACTTGTTCGCCTCCTAATGAGGTTTTCCTGACTTCCTTCCTAGCCAGGCATTGGAGCCACTTTCTTTCCCTGGTTGTCCTCCAGCATGCCTCTCTGACGGCTTTATCAATATGTCCTCTTCCTTTTCCCAGGGTTGCTGCGACTTCATTCCACCACTAAATGAAAACATCAAGTTGCATAAGGACTTTCCCTCATTTCCACTGGCTTATTCCCTCAGCAGTAGATCTCTTGGGACCTCACTGAAGGTTTTGTGATGGCTGCTACTTACCTATGGATATTTCTTGCCAAGCTTTTTTTTAATCTTAAAAGCAAGACCGTCTTTAAAAAAAAAAAAAAGAAAGAAACCCAAGCCCTAGGAAATATGGAATATAAAAATGAAAAGTCATTCATTATCTCATTCTTCTGGAAATAATTTTGTACATTATTGTAGATTTTTTTGCCCTATGGAAATATTTTTCAAGGGATTCTACTACACATTTTCTCTCTCTCTCTCTCTCTTTTTTGATTTTATATTATATGAAGGTACATATGATTAGGTTACATTGTTTGGGTTTGTAAGGTAAAGTCCAAGTTGTAGTTGTGTTCTTCATCCAGGAGGTGTGCCATATACCCCTACATGGTACACATTAGGTGGGAACTTACCAAGTCCCCTGTCCCATTCCCCCACTCTCACTCTTGAATTTAATTGAATTTTTCTCTCATGTGGGCCTGGAGTTGTTAATCTACTAGTTTCAAATTAGTGTTGAGTACATGGGATGCTTGGTTTTCCATTGTTATGATATTTCACTTAGGAAAATGTTCTCCAAATATCCTTCCAGGTTGCCATGAAAGATGCAAAGTCCCTGTCTCATTTTATGGCTGAATAGTATTGCATAGTATACAGATCGCACAATTTATTAATTCATTCATGGGTTGATGGGCACTTGGGTTGTTTCCACATCTTTGCAATTGTGAATTGAGCTGCTGTAAATATTTGAGTGCAAATGTCTTTATGGTAAAATGACTTGTTTTCTTTTGGGTAAATACCTAGTAATGTGATTGTAGGATCAAATGGAAGGTCTACTTTTAGTTCTTTAAGGACTCTTCATACTTCTTTCCACAAAGGCTGAACTAGTCTGTAGTCCCACCAACACTGCAAGAGTGTTCCCTTCTCTCTGTACCCAGGTCAGCATCTGTAGCTTTGGGACCTTGTAATGTGGGCTATTCCCATTGGGATTAGGTGATATCTCAAAGTGGTTTTGATTTGGATTTCTCTGATGATTAGGGACAATGAGCATTTTATCATGTGTTGTTGAATATTCTCTTTTGAAACTTGATCTGTTCATCATGCCCAGCTGGGTTCCATAAATATGTACAAATTTATACATTTTACTATTTCCTCTAAAGGTATGAATTAATTCAGTTGTTCTTTTTTGGTGTCCTTTATTTGGAGACAAAATTTTCTCTTCAAAATATGTAAACTAATTTTCAGCCACAAGAGAATACCCAATTTCAACAAAGGAGATTTCTAGTATTTAATTACAGATTAAGATATATTATTAAAAAATACATAGGGTGGCACCTGTGGCTCAGTGAATAGGGCACTGGCCCCATATACTGAGGGTGGTGGGTTTGAGCCTGGCCCTGGCCAAACTGCAACAACAACAAAAAAAATAGCTGGGCATTGTGGCAGGTGCCTGTAGTCCCAGCTACTTGGGAGGCTGAAGCAAGAGAATTGGCAAAGCCCAAGAGCTGGAGGTTGCTGTGAGCTGTGATGCCATGGCACTCTACCCAGGGTGACAAAGTGAGACTCTGTCTCTTAAAAAAAAATTAAAATATTTAAAAATAATTTTAGCATGAGTATTGACAGTCAAAATTAATATTTACCATAGAAATCTGTCTTCTACAATGACTAAAATCCATTAATTTTCTTTAAAAAACAACAAAACAGAACTTATATGAAAATTAACTATCCAAAGGTAGTATTTGGCTTTATTAATTTTCTCAACTTTTTTTTGTTATAACTAAGCCTAATCCTTGTCCTCTTCTTTTTATAAATTTTAAATATGTAACTCAGATATTTAGCTTTAGTTTTATGTTCAATTTGATTCTTAAATCAAAACTCTTTAAACTCCAGTCAATTAATATTTTTTTGGCAGGGGGAGGATTTTATCATTTTTCATCAGGACAGTGGTTCTCAGAAGCTTCTATTTTGCCTCCTAGGGGACATTTATCTGGAGATATTATTAGCTGTCAACTGAGGAAGGAGGTGGTATTATTCACATTCAGTAGGTAAAGGCAGAGGTGTTGATAAATACCCTACAGTATACAAGACAGTACCCTCCCCCATAAATTATCTGACCCCAATACCAATAGTGTCAAGGTTGAAACTGCTGTCTGAGGATGAGATTATCAGTTCACTGGTTTCCAGCTGATTCCCAGGTCATTGGTAAGCTCTGTACACATACCACTTCCTATAGTCACAGATGGGTATATTTGATACCTCACTTTCTTTCTCCTCAAGATAATTGAGTTAAGCAGATGCTTTGAAAAGCCCCTAGCAATGGCTAGAGAGTGACTAATTCTTCCATCCTGTTATGGGTTGAATGCAAATTCCCATGTTAATGTCCTAATCCCCAGTGCCTCCTAAAGTGATCTTCTTTGGCAAAAGGGTTGTTGCAGATGAAATTAGTTAAGATGAGATCAGTAAGGTGGGCCTTGAGATCTTTCATGAATGGTTTCCTTATAAAAGGGAAATTGGTACACAGAGGCAGATGTGCACACTAGGAGAGAGCCATGTGAAGATGAACACAGAGATTGGTGATTTGTCTGTATGAAGGAAAACCAAAGACCGGCAGCAACCACCAGAAGCTGGCAGAGAGGCATGACCCAGAGTTTGCTGCTCAGCGCTTGGGAGAACCCATGCTACTCACAGCCCGATTTCAGATTTGTAGTGTTCAGTCCTGTGAGATAGTACTTTTCTGTTGTTTAAGTGACTTAGTTTTTAGTACTTTATCATAGAGGCCCTAAGAAACACATGCTTCCTGCTAGGTTAAATTTAATTTTAAAAGAGCTACCTACACTATAAGTTAAAGATGGAAGCATAAAGAAATAAAGACCGAGAATTTCAGCTCGTTTTATTGTTATTATTTTTCATAAAGCTGTTTCCTCTGTCTTCTAAGTTATTGTGTTAGGTGTTGTTTTCTTTCAATACTTTATTGATCTTCCTCATCTTTCATTTTTACCAACCAACCTTTGCTTCCAAGGATGTCACTTTTTATGTTGATTACTCAGACTGGACAAATCACTCTCCTCCTTTCTAGCCTATACTTTTTGCTCCAGTTAGGGAATTTGATTATTTTTAGCATAACAATTTTTTTCTCACATACTCTTTGACAATATCTTTTGAACCACTGTGGCTTGCTTGTGACTGCTTTTCATTTCTAGGCATCAGCGTGTACATTTGTCTTCATTTGTCATTTATTTCAAATTCTGTTTTGTTTATATTTTAATCTGTATGTGCAGAGTTTTATTTTCCTAAAAGCCAACTTTAAGATAGGCCATGTAACCTACCACTTATAATATTTCATATAAATGTTATTGTATTAATCTGATATTTCTTTTCCTCCTGGATACATAATTCTTTTAAAACCACTTTTAACTCTTTTTTTATTATATAAAACACATGAAAGTAAAAAAGAAGTGTGGACATAAAATTTTAGATGTATTTTTGGTCATTAGTGGGGGGGGGCAAAAATCATTCTGGGAATTTAAAGACTTCATGTATTTGTTACATCCTACCTTTTCAGAGACTAAACTAATTATGAGGCTGGCTCTGTTCACTTTATAATTTTTACAAGTCTTCAGTTTAGGGATGATTTTAAATACTGGGACAGCCAAATTAATACGTAGATACAGACTGTCATGTGAAATACACAATGTAATTGAAATTTTGGCAAGAAGAGAGAAAATAACAAATGGCTTCACATAGGAGGACTATATTAATACTTTCTAACCCCACTTACCAAACCACAAATCTTTCATTTCTAGATATTGACCATCATGTGGGCAACTTGGTGAGTTCTCTAAGCCTCAGTTTCCTTAACTCTAATTATATAAATTCTTCCTATTTCAACCCCTATCACTGACTTTATCCAGGATGAAGCACTAATGTGACCTGGAATGCATATTCCAATTGGCTGGCAGGGGCTGCCCAGAGCACGATCACTCTTTGAGGAGAATCAGGAGGGTAAATCAATATTCAGTCCAGGAGTCTTGCCACAAAGTATTCTTGTCTGCCAGAGTTTAGGAAAAGATAGCAGTGATAGGTACCAGTGTACTTTTGGACTTTCAAATAGAGACTCTATGCTAATATGTAAAATTAGATAAAATTTTAAGTATTCTGAAATTATGGAAGAAAATTAGCCAGTTGATTGCATCCTTATGCCAGGAGTTTATGCTTGGTATAATCAACTATGCCTGGTGTGGGCAGGAAAGTTCTGAGTGCCCTTTCCACAGCAGTATGGGAGCCGTGAATCCAGCCCTAGTTTTAGATGCATGGGCCAGATTGCAAAACGTAATCTAGTCCTTCATTTGAAAAATACATTTATAGCTTCCTAGGTTGACTTTTTGAAGATGAGGCCAGTTATTTGGATGTGTGTTATTGTATGTATTTGTTAAAATCAGATTGTACAGTCATAACTTAGGGAGCAAAATTATATTCATGTCTTTGAGTGTGACCTCCTGAAATAGGACATTGTTCCAGGTTAGGTACAAAATCTTCTCTAAGCCAGCTTGTTTCAGGTTAAGGAAAAATGAACTTCTAATGGATGTTCTCTTGGCTGGACACTTGCTAACTCACTCTTTGAATAAAATGCTATTATTGGGAGAAAAGAAAGTGATAAGAATTCAAATACAGGCAAGCTCTTCCTACTTGATTGAGCCTAAAATGACTAGGGCTCCCCTTACCTCCCTAAGATGTGGAGAACTTCAATAACTTACTGCAAAGCTCTGGGAGTGAGACGAGAAAGCAGCACACCCAAGCGAATGTTCTGGCGCTCCGCCTCTTCCTCTGCTAACAGAGTCCTCTCTTTTCCCACCCTCTTCCCACTTTCTTCCTCTTCTCTCCAGTCCTTTGCTATACTTGGCCTCACACACCTTTGACTTTCACTCTTTCTCTTTTTGTTGTTGTTGGTTGTTTTTTACCTGTTCTTAAACCTGCTAGTCATCATGTCATCTGGGCTAATGAGCACTTGCTGAGCCCTCCTTTACTCTCTTCAGAGTGCCCCAGGTCATCTCTGAAAGACTTAGCAAGGGCAGCTCTCTGCAGATCAAGTGTGTGACTTCCCTAATATTTATGGCAAATGTTATGGTACAGAGGGATTTTTCCCACCTAATCACTGGGATTCCATTTTCTGATCTCTCATGCCAACTATAAGCTGTTCCTTTCTCTGCTGGTCTCACTGTTCTAGCATTCAAGTGCACATTCGTATTTTAGCACTGCAGTGGGCTTTTGGTGCACAAGCCTCACATTGCTCAGTTCCTCTGCATAGATTAAAAAAATTGAACAATCCTTTCTAGGCACCTTGAGCATCATTGCCTCCTGAGCTCTTGCCATTTCTCCCAAGACTCTTTCTGATGTTCAGAGTCCCATTCCGAGTCCACCATGGTACTCTGAACACAACGCCACCTGATCTCCAGTGCTCTGGCCCCAGGCTGAGCCACTGCCTTTGGCCTTATTTGGTTTCTGGACAATCTTTATTCTTCCTGGCTTAAATCCTAGTACTGCTACGGCTCTGAGAGAAGCACTTTCTTTTTTCTTTCTTTCTTCTTCTCTAGCTGCCTTCTTTACCATCTTTGCCAAAGCCTCTGACTGATTGTTCTCTGTCTCCCTGCCAGTTTCCCTTCAAACTGTTGTGCTTGCATGTAATTTAAAAGCCCTCTGAACTCTAGATTGAGATATCCTGCTTTGCTTCATTCTGATCTCAGTGCCACTTAGTAGAACTTGCCTCCAGTTCTGGTATTTTCATTCTTTAATCTTTCCTAGCTGTCTCTCTTCTTTGCTGTTGTTTATTAGCTCTGTTATTTAAGGTCACTATTTTTTTCTAACCAGACTTTTAATAATTCATCAGTAGTAATTGCAACTGCCTCATAGTTCCAAGCTGATTTTGGGGAATGAAAAATTCTATATATGTATAACCCCTGCATTACATCTTCTACAAAGGACATCAATAGTACTAGGTCTCAGGTTTGCCCTGGTTCTTTCTCATGTAGTTAAAAAGCCATTTTGTCTGTTGCTTTATATTTGGTGGTTAAAATTCATCATGAACACCTTTTAATGTTACTATTTCATGAAAGACCTAGATCAGATGAATCATGAGCTAAGTGAATAATGTATAGATTGGTGTTTGCAGTCTGTTTTATAAAGTAAATATTTATTTCTTTCCCTTGAGAACTACGAGGTTCTGTAAGTTTTTAACTAGTAAAACAAACAATTGGTCATATATTTTTATCCCTTTTCTATATGGAAGCAAACTTTCCTCTGAGAATGTGAGTTTAGTAATTAATAGAATAAATATCTCATGAGATGACTATAGACACATTTTCTTCCTAGGTTGTGAATTTTTTTAGGGCCTGGGCTACTCTTCTTCATCTTTCTTACCCACATTTTGCAAAGTACCAGACACAAATTTGGTCCTCCCTAAATTCTCAAAAAATTGAAGTTCTCAATGAAAAACTAATTAAATATTCACATTTGGAATTCTTTTTAAGTGCTGGTAAAAATTTTCAAAGTTATCCATCTTATCTTCCGTAGGAAACCATGTCTTAGAAGACCTGAGTTTTTGCATTTAGAAGACAGGGCATCAAGGTGGGCTTGATCCTAAAGTTTTAGGTGGGCTACTTCCTAAAACTTCTGAACTTCATTTTTAACAAAAGTTAATTGGGAATATAATACATCTGACAGTGTTAATGGAACAAATGAATAAGGTAAGAGACAGGATTGCTAGATGCTTAATAAAATAGATCTGCCATTTGATCCTATAATTCCTCTGCTAGGTATATATCCAGAGGACCAAAAATCACACTACAATAAAGATATTTGTATCAGAATGTTCACTGCATCCCAGTTCATAATTGCTAGGTCATGGAAGAAGCCCAAGTACTTGTTGATCCATGAATGGATCAATAAATTGTGGCATTTATTGGAATACTATGGAATACTATGCAGCCATTAAGAAAGACAGAGACTTTACCTCCTTCATGTTTACATGGATGGAGCTAGAAAATATTTTTCTTAGCAAAGCATCCCAAGAATGGAAGAAAAAGTATCCAATGTACTCAGCCCTACTATGAAACTAATTTATAGCATTCATAGGAAAGCTATAACCCAATTTTAGCCCAAGAATATGGGGAGAGAGGAAAGGAAGGTCAGGGGAGAGAGGAGGGTGGGTGGCAGGAGGGTGATTGGTGGGATTACACCTATGGTCCATCCTATAAGGGTACATGTGAATCTCTCTAACTGTAGAGTATAAATATCTTAACACAATAACTAAGAAAAGACATGAAGGCTATGTTAACCAGTTGAATGAAAGTATTTCAAATTGTATACAGAAACAGTACACTGTACCCCATGATAGTATTAATGTACACTGCTATGATTTAATAAAAAATAAAAAATTAAAAAAAAACTTTTAAAAATAGTAGAAGGTTCTTTCTTTGATTCCTATTACATGTTTTTAAAAAACATAAGAATAAAGATTTTTTAAAATATAATACCTTAAAGTTAAACTTATCTAATTCTATCTTTAAAAACAAATCCATGGGGTTTTGACTTTTGAACATCAGTGAGGTGAAAGAAATTTTTTTTATTTCAAATCACATTATCTGGGGGACACTTTTGCTTCTGGAAATGGTAGATCAAGTTGCAAGCAGATAACTCTCTTATAGAAAACAGCTATGAAACTTAGATTTAACACAAAGAGCAACCACTTGGAGAATGAACAGAAGCGTTCCTTCATATACATGCAGAGGAGTGACCAGAGGGTCTTTCAAAATATGTCCCTCATTTTGTCATCTTTGGCCTCTCGGTTATTAAGTGTATTTTGCTCAGCTCTTACAGTGGAGACTAGAGCTTTCTGGATTTCTGGCAGAGGAACCGGAAAACTAAAGCAAGGGACACATGGCTGCTGAATAATATAGGGGAATCCCAGAAATGAAAGAGCAGGAGAAGGGATTAAAACATCCTGTCTATCCATATGGCTGACTGATCTCTGGACATGCATGTTATAAATTGGCTCAGCAGCTCAGCTGAAAGGAAAACGTCTGAAGAGTAAATATATCTTTCTGCCTCCAAATCAGTTTCCAACTTAAGCCTAGCCAAAATAATTGCTTCTTGAAGTAAAAGAAACAACATGTACTGGGAAAACAAAGAACAAAACAAACAAACAACCCAGTGTTTAGAATCTCTACCATTTAACATTCAAAATAGGCGGTTTAAAATCTAAAATCATCTGACATACATAAAAGCAAACAAACAAAGAACATGCAACAAGAAAATAGAACACATGTCCAAAAGAAAAGATCAAATGAGTCAAACCCTGAGATGGATGAAGCAGATTCTGGAACTAGTAGAGAAGAATTTTAAGAAGGCTATTAAATGTATTCTGAAAAGAAACCGAGCCACGGAGACAAAAAGGTGGGCCTCACTTTGATGCAATAATTGATAAAATTTATTATGCCTGCAGGGGGCTGGATACCTCAAAGGGCATGCAGCCCCCAGTAGTGGGTAATAAATCCTTTTATACTGTTATTCTGCATAATCAGCAAGCTAGTGCAATACAGAAGCCAATCATAGAGGTTAGAGCGAGTCACAAGGTGAGGGCATGTATTGATTCATAAGTCACAAGATACATCAGAAACACATTGCTTCATCAACCTAAGATGGGGCATATCATAAGGGGTTACGCAATTCAGGGTGGGGTTACATGCTAACTTAAAGTACATTAACTTACAATTCATCAAATAAAGGGTGCAAACAAGTATTGGGTAAGTTTCCGAGAACAACTTGGGCCTGAAACCAACTTAGGCCCTTTTCACCCAGGGAATCCACTCCTCCCTTCCTTCCTTCTGTTCTTCAAACTTCTTCCCAGAACTTAACTTCTCCTCGCTTGTGAGGGCTGAGGCTAAAAGGCTTAAGAGAAATTCTTTTTTCGAGTATATGGGGTTTGTTGCATTTCTTACTAGCCCTGGGGTTTAGGGGCTGGGAGCTCAGTTATTACAATTCTTACATTTAATATGAAGATGCTCACAATGATTGAAAAAACATGAACTCTCAGTATAACAATAGCAATGTTAAAATAGAACCAAACTGAAATTGTACTACTGAAAATTGCATAGGGGCACTAAATCTTACTCATTTGTCATGAAGACTAAATGCACATTTGGTAAGTCTTGCAGCCCTGTGCTTTGTGTAGATATCCTGTACCTTTGTTTTGCCTCAAACATTCAGTTATGATGATAACATCTTTTGGGGTCCACTCAGTCTTCAAGGTCAATTTTTTAACAGATACACAAGCTCCTCGCTACTGCAGGTTCTATCATCATCATCATCATCATCATCATCATCATCATCGTGATGGCTTAAATAGTAAAAATTTGTTATCTTACTTTCCTGTATATCAGAAATCTGATGTTGGGTTACATTCAAGATGTTGGTAAGGCTATATCCTATTCTGGGGATTCTGGAGGTGGAAGAATCTATTTACTTGCTGTTTCCAGCTTCTAGAAATTACTTGCATTCTTTGGCTCACAACTTCCTTCCTTCCTTTACAAGCTGGAATGACTGACCCAGTCCTGACCATGCTGCCCTCTCTCTTGTTCTTTGCTGCCTGGGAAGGTTCTCTGCTTTGAATGACTCATGTAATTAGATTGGTCCTAGCTGGATGGCCAGGATAATCTACTCATCTGAAGGTCATTAACAAGAATCATATCTGTGGAGTCTTTTTTTGCCATGTAAGGAAATATATTCACAGGTCCTGGAGATTGGAATATGGATGTTTTGGGGGGCTATTTATTTTTTGCTATTTCTTCCGTTTTCTCCTCTTAAAACCTTAATAGACAGATATTAGTATTCTATATTTCTTGATTTTTTGGTTATGTTATTGTTCTCTTTGTCCCTTTTTTTTTTTGTGCCCTATCTAATTAAAAAAAAAAACTTTTAAAATAGTTTTAGATTTACACCAAAAATTGTGATGATAGTACAGGAGTTCCCATAGATTCTACATCCAGTTCCTTTTATTATTAACGTCTTACATTATTAGAATGGTACATTTGATACAATTAATCAATCAATATTGATACACTAATTAAAGTCTGTATTTTATTCAGATCTCCTTTGTTTTTATCTAATATTCCCCTTTTTTCATTCTAGTATCTCATCTAAGATACTAAATTGTATTTAATTATCTTGTCTTCCTAATTTCTCCTAGTTGTGACATTTTCTTTTATTTGATGACCTTGAGTGTTTTGAGTTCTAGAGAGATATTTTGTAGAATGCCTCTCCAATAGGATTGGAGATCCAGATGTTTTATCATAAACATGGTTGGATTCACTCACCTGGCCTTGACTAATTAGCACAACTATTTGTATTGGCTGTGACTACTGCTTCTGTGGGAGATATATGGCCCAGAAAAGCCTCAATTCAGGACTTCTTCTGGGACAAGGAGAAAAGAGAGATTTTCTTTCTGCTGACCTTGGAACTGTGATGATGTAGGTTTAACTCTCCGGGGGAATGCTAGGAGTGTGAAATCTGCTTCAGGAGGATACAATATAAAGGAAAGGTGGAGAAAAGATGGGTAGCAATATTTTTCTGATGATATCACCTGGGCACCCGGATTCAGACATGCCTACCCAGGAATGTTTCCATTGGGAACCAGTAACTTCTGTTTGGGGTGTAAGCCTGTTTGGTTTGCATTTATGCCTTTTGAAACGAGAATCTCTGTGTACTTCACTCACCTAGATTTCACTGCTTTATATTAAATTTATGATCTTAATATGCTAGAATGCAGCACATACATTAGAATATCTTTTAATCACACAGATTTCACTAAACCTAAAATTTATCTTCAATCTATTGAGAGTTATACTATAACAGCAGCATTTCTTTTGTGTAAAAACTAAGCAGAAATTTTATGCTGAGATAATTTTGATTCAGACCACAGGAATATAAGTGCCACATACGTCTTTAATAATAAATTGAAGCATACTGAAAAATCTTTGAAATTTCTCTACCTATGTATAATTTCTCTTCTAAATTACCATTTGTTTGAGGATATACAAGTTCAGAATAGGAGAACCTTAATTGGGAGAAGTTATCAGCCATCTCACTTGCTTAGGCTGTTGAAGAGGATTTCATAACGTTAATCCGGATTTGAATGACTCTTTGCCAAGGTTTAAAAAGATAAATTGGAATATGTTATTATAATATTACCCCCCACTGTAATAATATCATGACCTTTTGGTATAGTTTTTCATATATTTGCTTTTCAAACTTTTAGTGAGTGCCTGCAATATATATGGTAAGTTACTGATTATTTTTAGTAAAAAGTTTGAATCATCTTTTATTTTAATTTAATTTAATTTTATTTTTTGGAGACAGAGTCTCACTCTGTCATCCTGAGTAAAGTTGTGGCATCACAACCTCAAACTTTTGGGCTCAAGCGATTTGATGGGTTCAACGTTTCCCCATCAATCATTCCCTACTCAGAGATATATAAAGTAGCTGTGGCATCATAGCTCACAACATCCTCAAACTCTTGGGCTCAAGCGATTCTCTGGCCTAAGTTTCCTGAGTAGCTTGGAATACAGGCATCTGGCACAATGCCTGGGTAGTTTTTCTATTTTTAATTGAGATGGGGGTCTTGTGTTATTTAGGCTGATCTCAAACTCCTGAGTTCAAGCAATATGCCCTGTTTAGTTCCCCACAGTGCTAGGATTACGGGAGTGAGCCACTGTACCTGGCCTGAATTACCTTTTAAATTAGGATGCTATACTAAGTACTTTGTAAACTATGTAGTACAGTTCTTATTATATCAAGAGGGTTATTTGATCTTCAATCTCTTTCTCCTAGGGTCCTTATTTTTAAATTATAAGAGTAGACTAAATGATCTTGAGAAGTCATAAAGACTTCTCTCACAAGATGCTATTCTTTCCCAAATTATATTGTTTAAAACCTGTGTGACTTGATAAATGTGGTCTTAATAAGATTAAACTTTATATACTTTGCTTCTTTGACTTCTGATCGCAAATAATTGCTTGAATATGTACAAAACATAGGTTAATAGATTTCCTGATGTAAAAGCAAAATCATCTTTCTAACTTTTGCTAGTGTACTTAAATCATTTCCTTTTCATATTCTTTTTCAATCTAATGTCATTATTAAATTCTGCACTTATTAAAAAAACAGCAGTCTGAGGTCTTGATATTGTTTAAATCTCTGGGGCACATTAACATTGAAACATTGGTTGTTTGAAGTTTTAAAAACATCTTAAGGGCAATTATGGCTTCTATTATCCCACTGGCCTTTGTACCTTGCATGAAACATTTATTATCATTTAAAAATTCGTTTGTTTATTTTTTTAATGTTTGAGTCAATTGTCAGTAGAGGCAATGTTAGAAGTAACTCTCCAACTGCAGGATGATAACAACAAATGAGAGAATTTAGCAGTTATTTCGTTCTTTTGACCAAAGAGTTTGTAAACCATTTTCCTTCAGTTTTATGGGAACACATTTATTCATTCTCTGATGTTTCCGTTCAAGGGGCCAGACATCCATTGATGTGACACCATGGTCTCTTCTCACTCCCTTACTCACTCTGGCCCCTAAAATTTATCTAATGCCAAGGTAGGAAGTAAACATGGGCATGAATTCATCTTCCTTTTCCTTTGTTCTTCTTCCCAAGTAAACTTCTCCAAGAGGCCTGTGCCCATGTTTATCTCAGCCATACAGTACATTAGCAATAAAATCCTTGCTCCTGAGTCAGCACATTCTTGCCTTCATCAGGCCTGTAATTGTTGTTGCTCTTTATACGTCTCAGATGGCTGTTTTATCCTCCAAACTATTTCACTGTTTTCTAATCTCACTCAGAGTCACCTTATAAATTATCAGATCTTTTAATTAATTAGATCTGTTTTCTAATCTAAGAGTCACCTTATAATTTATCAGATATTTTAAAGAAAATGCACATATTTTTCTGATACCTCTTTTACCTGTAACTCTAGATAATACATGCACCTAAACAATAATAGCAGCCATAGCAAACTTTTGTGACCCAACAAAAACCTTACTTTCCAATGTTTCCCCATCATTCATTTCCTATTCAAAGGTATATCTGGAATACATAGTAGCAGTAGTTGTCATAGAAGAGGGGAGTTGTCCCCTAGGCATGATAGCATTTTATAGCTCAGTTCCTCCTTTCTTCCCAATGGAAAGAAGGTGGCAATGCTGACAGTATATGAGTTGAGACGTGTCAGAGAACAGTGGGGAGAAACCATTTTATGAACAGGGACCCTGCTGAAAAGATGTAAGGAAGCTTGGTAACAATGAGAGACAGAGCAGAGGGAAGACAATGATAAACTAACTCAGAGTCACAGCACGTGGAGTTAGTTGTTTAGAGATGATAGAAAAAATGTTATAATATTCTTATATATTTGTTGGGTATATCTTGTATTTGTGATCTGAGAAGCCAAAACAGATGTCCCATTAGCAACTAAGGTGGAACCTAAGGTTAAGAAAACAAAACTAGGAAGGACTTTAGATGGTGAAATAAACTTTAGAGTGGAGGATGGATTGCACCGACCAAGGAGCTTTGGAGACTAATCAGTCCTTGCTTCTAATGAACCTGATAAAAAGCCAAGCCATTGTGACTGAAGTATGAAAGTTGGCCAGAGAACCTTGGAACTCCCAAAGCATCCTAGGAGGGCATTTAAATCATACAGCTAGGTGCATGTCCAAACCAGGTGTAGATCCTCTCCTAGACACATTTTCTGATGCCTGTCCCAATTCCACTGGACAAACATACTCATCACCATCTTCTTGTTTCTTATTTCTCCTATTCTGAAAATTGCTGAAGTAATTTTTATGCTACAGAACTGGGGCAAAGTGTGAAGGATGAGGAAGTTTCCTGTAACCATTATCCCAAGTGGAAGGGTAGAGAGAAGAGAGAAGACAAGTCCTTGTGGATGTCAGTCAAAAGGAGATGGGGTCTCATGCTTGCTCAGGCTGGTCTGCAATTCTTGAACTCAAATAGGCTGCCCATCTTGGCCTCCCAGATGCTAGGATTACAAGCGTGAGCCACCATGCCTGGCCTGCCTTAACTCCTATCTATGGCTTCTGATTCTCCAGACTAGATGACACTCATGTTACCAGGCTTCTGCCTAGCCTCACAAGGATCCCTTCTGGGAATTTCCAACCCAACTGGAAAATGCACTAAAATGAAAACAACTCCAGTGTGGCTCTCATGCAAGTAATAATACTGGGAAAGGACACTAACTCTGAAAATTCTCCAATTATGACCACCAAAATCTGGGAGAGGTTCAGTGATCAGGTACCATCATGGTAGATGAAGAGACTGCCTTGAGGAACTGGGGTACAACTCACTCACAGAAGCTCCAGTCCTATGGGAACCATAGATAAATCATATAAATCCAAACTTCATTATTACATGTGTACATGAGTTTGATATGTGATCAGGGGAAAATATCCTATGTCTGAAACTTTAAAATAAGATATAAAAATATTTTCTGCAGAGGGGTACTGCCAATGAAAGACAGAAGAAAGAGTTTATTTCCTCAGTTATGGAATGAAAATAAACCATTTACTGAGCACCCCACATAAGTAATCTCTAACCATTACAAAAACTCTGCAAGAAAGACATTATCATCTCTATTTAACAGATGGAAGGAAGCCAGATTAAAAAGGGTCTGCTGCTGTTGGAAGTGGCAGGATGTAGGGCCTGGAACTTGATAGGTATCTGACTGGTACACAGCTGCTGGATTAACAAAAATATGAAAAATACAGAAAACATTCTAACAGAGAGTGAGAAGATAATTAGAGGTTGCCTGTATTTAGTGTTGCATAAGGCAGTTATCAGACTTGGCCTGAAGTATTTATAAGCCTTGACATTAGCAAATAAGAAAGGCTATATGCCTCTGGGTTTAGCAACTATACAAATAATCCACATTTTGTTCTCACTTAAGAAACAAAGAAGAAATGGGCTCCATTGTGCAATAGCCTGGCCACAGAACATTGGGGAATTCAACCAAGCCTAAAATGAGATAATTACCTGCAGTGTCTACTGGAAGGGGTTGTTGTAAAGACTGACAGAGGCCATTTATTCACACATGCTTATATCGTCTGCAATTCTTCAGAATACTTTCACATGAGTAGTTGTGGTAATTATTTTTAACCAAGACCCTGGGGTAGTCAGTATTTTGAGCAGTGCTAAATTGTTCTGCTTCTTCCAAAACCAGCTGGAAGACTAGACACGAAGTCATCATACTCTCTGCTATCCAAGCTGATGACCTTTTGAGAGTGAAAGCGGGCAATCTACTGTAGTCTTTATTAACATTTTTTGGCATGTACCTCTTATATGATTAAAGCTATAGTTTCTCTTTTCAACTAAAGTACACATTCAAATGTACTGAACACTTTGCAAATAATTTAGTAACTTCAAAGTATCTCTGAATACTCCTCTTTAAACCCAGGTTAAAAATCTAAGTTCTCACATATACTATAAGACTTCCCAGCTTCAAATTCCAGTTTACCACTTATTTGCAGTGGATTCGGGAGAAGTTCTTTTTATTTTTTTGGATACGGAGTTTTACTTTGTCACCTTTGGTAGAGTGCTGTGGTGTCACTCACTCAAGAGCGACTTCAAACTCTTGGACTCAAGTGATTCTCTTGCCTCAGCCTCCTGAGTGGCTGGGATTACAGGTAGAGGCCATAATGCCTGAATATTTTTAGAGACAGGGTCTTGCTCTTGCTTAGGCTGGTCTCAAACTCCTGAGCTCAAGCAATCTGCCCGCCTTAGCCTCCCAGAGTGCTGGGATTACAGGCATGAGCCACTGCACCTGGCCTTCTGGGGAAGTTCTTTACCTCTCTTTGTTATTTATTCATCTACAAATTGCGAGAGAGAGATGTAAGTACTTAGTCACAGTACTTGGCACGTAATAAGGGCTTACAAATTTGAACTGCTGCTAGTTGCTGTCGTGTGTTTCTTTGTTTTAAAAATCTGCCATTGAGGCTCGGTGCCTGTAGCACAGTGGTTACAGCACCAGCCACATACACTGAAGCTGGTGAGTTGGAACCCAGCCTGGGCCAGCTAAACAACAATGACAACTGCAACAAAAAAGTAGCCAGGCATTGTGGTAGGTGCCTGTCCTCCTGACTACTGGGAGGCTGAGACAAGAGAATCTCATAAAGCCCAGGAGTTTGAGGTTGCTGTGGGCTGTGATGCCATGGCATTCTACCATGGGTGACATAGTGAAGACGCTGTCTCAAAAGAAACAAACAAAACAAAAGCAAAAACAAAATCTGCCATTGAGCCATGGCTCCTAGTGCATACAGAATACAGTCCAAGCAAACTGCCCAACCATGAAAGTAGTTTTGCTGCTATTAATAAGCCGCTGTTATCAGCAGCACAGTGGAGAGCAGTGGGGCCGTGGACATCTGTAAGATTTGGATCAGCATCATGTTCTGGGAGGATATTTACACATTCCCCTCTCTGGCATTGTTTGGCCTGCCAGTATTAGACCAAGAAATGGATTGTAAATTCTAGGAATTCAATATAAACATTTCAGTTTTCACTTGTCAGTGATATTTAAATATGAGGCAAATTCATTTTTAGTCTATGGGTTTAAATCAAAACCATCTCATGCTGAGATAGCTGGCTACTGCATACCTTCCTCAGAGGGGTCCTGTCTTCAGAGTCAGTCGTTAAGTCTGCAGTTTTTGTCCACCAGGGCCATTACCACCTTTGGGTGGCCATTGGCACAGGCTAAATGAAAGTGAGAGGACTCATTAGAAAATTGTAATATACTATCTCAAAACATATAATGATTCATGGAATTGCAAATATTAAATTGCATGGTATCCCTCTGTTTTCAAAACAAAGCTTTAACTTTATTATGAAGATGGGACATGACTTATGAGCTCTTAGTACTTACTACATTGTAAGGACGAGCAGGCTACTGGAACACAAAGACATTGGCCTCTGCCTTCAGTTCCACTCATGTTTGACTCCTCCTTTAAGTTCTGTCACTTACTCGCTATGACTTAGCTTTTCTGTGTCTCAATTTACTCATCAATGAAATGGAAATGATAAGAGTAGGGATACCTCACAGGATACCACTGTGATTCTTACATAAGAATCTATACTAAGTATTTTGAAGTGTTCCTGGCACAAATAACAGCTCGATGATTGTTAGATACGATAATTATTACTATGACTACACATAACAATGATGACATTTTGATTAATTAAAATAATATATCTCCTTTGTGATAAGTTTTAAAGATTAAGCTATAACTATTTCTATGATTCTAAGATGCCTATTTTCTGACATCTTCACCCCTCTGACATTGGAATACCACTTACAATTCATGATTTATTATAACTACAATTGGCAGTATTTTAAAATTTCTCTTATTGATGCATAAGATAATGAGGAGTCACACAATCCATGGTGACGTAATATTAAATACAATTTGGTATAAAAAAATGAAAACAAAAGTAACCTTCAAGCCACGAGCTCTTGAGCCCACTCACATGAAAATTCCCTAAATTCCTACAGCTAGGGAAAAGCTGTGTTCTTGCTAAACTCCCAAATTATAGGAGCTACCAGGAAAAATATCAGACCCTTCTGAACTCTGATTTCTGACCAAGACTATCACAACTCTGACTGGACAGAGGACTCGTCTTATAAAAATTTTTTCCTGATAAGCTACTGCAAACCCCAGGCCTGTCTCCACCAACTTATAGAGATTGTGCATAAATTATCTTTGTGTCCTTTTCATCCAAATTCCCCTTCATATTAATGCTAAAACCCAGTCCCCAAGGGAACATGGGATATTACGTACATGTTTACCCAATGTGAATGAACTTATCCCCCCTTGTAAATGTGTATAGATTTTTCTCAGACATGCTACATATGTGTGATTCTATTCTATAACACAGACCCTAGGAGGGACAAGCTAGCTTGTCCTTTCTCTCTTCAGAGAATAAGCACCTTTGGTTCACACTGGACACTGTCTCTCCCTGGCTTGAGAACTGATATAGCAATAAAACTCTCCTTTCTGCTTTCTAGCTGCCTTGGGGGTCCTTTGGATGACTTATCTTTGTGGCTATCGACTTTGAAGTATTCTTAGAGATGAAGGGGCTCACTTCCAAACTGTATTTGTCACTCAAAACTATATTAAAACTAAAGCATATACTTTGACAGAGGTTGTCCTATGTCCTTATTCTATTGTCTTTGTGATGTTATTATGTAAGGAGCTCTGGACCCAGAATAGAACTGTGTATATAAAATAGCCGGTTGAGTCAAGTTGATATCATGGCATTTTCCAGTCTAGCAGTCAACCTTAGAAAGGGTAATTATGTATTTCTATGATTACTCCCCCTTTTAAAATGAAGACAGAAAAAGAGAGTAGAAAATGTGGAAACACTTGAGAAGCAAGTCCAGACACTATAAAACATGGGGGAAATGCATGTTCATCATGCTTATCTGTGCTGCTTGCTTTCCTGTGAGAATTGCCTGAAAATTCTTGGCAAAGAAAAATGTTGGATCTCTGGGCAGCTCTTGCTCTCAGGTACAAAGGATGTGCCAAACCTCAGGATAAAAAGCCTACTGCCCATTTTCAGTGAAACTGTCCTGCCTACTAATGCTGATTGGAGAAATGTCTTGTGATTCTATTGATACTTAACCTTGTGAATCTAATGATTCTTAAGTCCTCCCTAACTTCCCATTCCAATGGGACAAAGCCAGTGAGATTTAGGTAGAGTAACTGACCTGCAGGCAGTCTGCATAAGAACAACCAGAGGGTCAAAACTTGTGTGGTTTACTTTAAGGGAAAAACGTAACATAAAAGCACCAATCTAATCCTCTGTTTTAAGAATCTGAACTAATATTTAGTTAGCAGTGTTGTATTTGGTTGAAAAGTAAACGTGGAGTTAGGACATGTGACCATAATAGACAGCAACTATGACTACTCAAAGCAGCAGTTCTCAACCTGTGGGTCATGACCCCTTTGGACTGTATTAAAGGGTTGTGGCATTGGAAGGTTGAGAACCACTGACTTAAAGGAAGCCGGTTGGCAGGAATGGGCTGGATAAAGAAAGAACAGCAGAGAAAGATACTTACTTTAACATGTTGACAAAGACATCTCTAGAGACAGAGGACGATGAAAAACAGTCCAGCCCCTAGAGTCACCCTGATTCTCCATGGTGCCCTAGTAACATGTCTGATCCTTTCCATGGGTCACCTTTCAAAAAGTCTTTTTTGTTAATGTTAGTTGAGTGAGTCTCTGGTCCTTGAATCTAAAACACCAACATTTTCAAACCAGAAGGAAATAGTACATGCTTATTCTCAAATGATCCCAGAGCCTTCTATAGTTTTGCATTCGTGGCAAAATGTAGGCTTTCTCTTGTGCATGAATGAACAAGGTTTTAAGAATTATGTTCTTATTTAGCAACAGTTTTTCAACATTTAAAAATAAGAGCATCTGAGCCATCTCAGGCTGTTAGGGAGGTTTTTGCTGGAATGTTTTGTTAGAGAATATTACAGCAAACCATATGTATTTCGTCTGGCCACAAAACCTGAGTGATAAGTGAATTATTTTTTAAGGTCTGGTCCCCCCACCCCTGGACTAAAATTTAATTTAATCAGATTTTCCACACACTTAGTGTCAAAACTGTGGTCAATTCTGTAATCTCACTCCCTATAGTATTTTCTCAGTCATGTCCGCCTCCCCAGCTCAGTGGTATTTATGGCTTCCAGGTCACTGAGTTCCTGCTGCTGTGTATAGTCTCTGCCAGGTAATGTGTCCTGTCTAGACTTTTGTCATTGGTATTTATTTATTTTTTTTGTAATACCAGTATGCAACTCCTAGGACACACCATTCAGGATGCAAACATTAAACTACAAGTTGGTCTAGACTTTAGTCACAAACGGAATGCCCTGTTTATGCTTTTGGATGTTGTAACGTCGGTTTCTGTGCATGTTCCTGAATTTTTTCACTTTCGTACTTATTTCATCACAGGCTCTGAACAACCCGCTTGTGGAGTACAATTCCTCCCCAGGGCGCACTGCTAGTGGTGCTGATCGAGTCTGGGCTTTTCTGTTGTCCCTTGTCAGAACCTGTGTAATAACCGAGCCCCCAGCCCCTAACTCCTAGGACTAGTAAGAAATGCAACAAACCCTTTATACTTGGAAAAAGAATTTCTCCTAAGCCTTTTAGCCTCACCCCCTACACGGGAGGAGAAGTTAAATTCTGGGAAGAAGCTTGAACATAAGAAGGAAGGAAGGGAGGAGTGGATTCCCCGAGTGAAAAGGGACTAGGTTGGTTTCAGGCCCAAATTGTTCTCAGAAATTTATCCAATACTTGGTTGCACCCTTTATTTGATGAATTGTGAGTTAATATACCTTAAGTTAGCATGTACCCCAATCAATACGTGCCTTCACCTTGCAACCCCACTCTAATCGCTGATTGGCTTCTGTATTGCGCTTGCTTGCTGATTATGCAGAATAATAGTATAAAAGGATTTCTCACCCTATTCGCTGCCGCTTGCCTATATGGTATCAGTCCCCTGTAGGTGCACCTGCAGGTGTATCAAATTATCAATAAATTTCTTTTAATTAATTATACCTGAAGTGGGATCCATCCTTCTCTCTGGTCTGCCATTTATTTCACCTGGAGACACCTTTATATAGGTGTTCATTCAGCTACCTATGCATCCTTCTTGAGGGTATGGGAAACTTTGGAATATTCTACTGTCTCATTCCTGGGAAAAACTCGATGTTCTTTCTAACACCTTCTTCCTAGGCACTTTCCTCCCCTGTGGGAGACTCTCTTGGTGCTCTTCACCTCCCCAGGCTTTATCAGAAAGGAACACATGGGTCTGCCCCCCAAGTACTTTCTCTGCTTTTGAAGGTTAAATAGCAACTTGGGGCTTGTTATGTTTACTATCCACCTGGCTCAGGGCCTGGGATGGGAGGAGCCCCAGACACTTCTCAACAGTTTACCAGCTTCCAAACTTTGTCCCTTTCTTAAATCTCTTCCTATTCCAGATTAGGCAACCTTTACCTAGGATTAGGAATGGGGGTAGGGCATTAAACTGGCTTTCATTCTTTCTCTTTTTTCATCTCTGTAGAATATACTTCATATCCTTACTTCTTTATGGCTTGACTTTGAAATACTAAAAGAAATCACGGTGCCCATGACTGTTAGTACCTGTAGAACTGGGACATAAATAAAATATAAAGAGAATCCACACATTCCTCTTAATCCTTTTGAGACTATAATCTGTTGTCCTGTACTCTGAAAGAGTAAGCAGTTGGAGTCCTGATTGTTCTAATATGTCTACCCTTGAAAGATCAAACAGTGGTGAGCCTTGGGCAGAAACTTATGCTTAGGATTGAGCCTGTAACGTTGTTTCCCCTCTCACGGGTGGGCAGGGGAAGGGTTGTATCCACATTATTGATATTATCAATAGTTTGCTTTAGCAATTCCTGAACCTGTTGGAAATAAGTTAGAGAATAATTGGGATACTTTTAAATTACTATACAGTAAAATATAACATCTAATGAATAATACTACCCCATTCTCACTACCTGTGAGAAATATCACTAACTTTATTTGAGTATGTTTAAGTTTCAGCCTTCATAGAATGTATATTTCTCCATGCGGCAGCTAACAAAAGATATACGTGTGACTCAGCCTCCCTTTTGAATGCCTGGAGCTTGTTATAGATGAGTAGGATGATTTATGAGAAAAAGCTAATCATTTTAGCAGTTTGTAGCTGAGGGCAAGGACTCTATTGCCAAGGTCACTGTCTAGGATCAGGAGGCTCTTAAGTTGTTTTTTTTTATGCCAAAATTATGCCAGAACAGCTTTTGGAAAGCTGAGAACATGAAAAGACAGCTGTGAAATAAGGCAAGCAGGTTTATCTCAAGCACTCACTAGGAAATGTAAGATTGTACATCTAGTCTCCAAGTAGAGTTCATTCTGCAGAAGGGGTAGATACCAACAGCTCTTAACTCAGGAATATGAAATAGCATCTGTGAGAACTGAATGTGTCCAACAAACACTGTTTCTTTCCCCCTGCTTCTCCTTGCTCTCTCATTTTATTTCATTCTTTTCAAAAGAATTGATCAGACAGACCATGGAATACATGGTCTGTCCCATTTGTGACTGATTGTGGCCTTGACAAATGATGTAACCGGTACTCGTCAGCTCCTTCTTCTTAGTGCAGGTAATAAAACATTTTTGCAAGATTAGTGTGAGGAACACTGAGGAAAGGTCTCTCTAGTGGGAAACTGAACTTGGCCTATTGTAATTTATGTTTCCATGGTCATCTATAAGAACTGAGTTTTAAAAAATGAGCTTTCTTTTGGTATGTTGTGGTTGGTGTCCTTCAAGCAGGGTGCTGGTCTCAGCATGTTGGACAAGTCCAAGGAAAAGGTTCTCTGGAAACTCAACTGAATCAGTGGAAGTTGGCTTCAAACCCAGAGGACTTCTAACAATCTCAGTTCTTTTTTGTTGTTGTTGTTAGTTTGTTTTTCATTTCCACCTGTCAATTTTATTTTATTTTATTTTTTAGTGTTTGGGATTCGTTGAGGGTAGAAATAATTAGGTTACACTGATTGTATTTTTTATGTAAAGTCCCTCTTATAATTGTGTCCCACCCCTGATAAGTGTGCCATACACTGATACCCTCCATCCCCTTACCTCTTCCCCTCTCCCTGGCCCCCCATTCCCCTACCTCCCACCTTGTATTAGATTGTCTACTGCCTTCACATTAGAATTGAATTCTTGCTTCTCCATTCTTGTGAAATCTCTTTTCTTTGCTGGGCTATTGCTAAACCCTTAAAGGGCTCATACCTTTCTAATGATCTTAGACAGTAGAATAAAAAGACTCAGGTGATTTAAGCTTTCTAATTGCAGTGTCCATCTCCTTTTTCAAGACCTACCTCTTTTCCCCTAGGCACTTTGGTCTTTGTCTTTCCAGGCCAACGTTCTCAGCCTCTTCTGCATACCTGCAGGGCCTCTCCATTTTGGGAACCATGGGACATGGTGGGGTCTGAGGTACAAGCTAGTTACCTTTATTCTAATTTTCTATCAGCTTTGTCCTGTGACTTTCATTCCCTCACATTATCTGCTTTTGTCTCTGGGAGGAAGGGTAAAAATAAACCAACCTACCATTTATTTAGAACCCATTATGTGGCCAGATACTGTTAAGTGTCCACATGTGTAATTTTGTGTCATTTTATGGCAGCCCTATGAGACATGTATTATGCTTGTGAGGAAACTTATGTCCATACTGAGGTCTTATAGCCTCTAAATGAAAGTGCCCCATTTGCATACAGGTATATTAACTCACACCCATCATCCCAGAGTATTATGCTTGCATTTTTACTTTGCCTCTCTATACTTGATCTTCCATGCCCTTTTCTGTCTACTTTCTGTTGGTACAAGTATATACTGAACCTCCATTCTAATACTCATTCTCATTCTTTGGGTATAAGTGCAATTGGATTATTTACTACAATTTGTCCCCTAATACCCGTCCACCCTTGAAGACTGGTTTTATCTTTCTGCTGAAGGCCATCATACTGCCACCAAAAGGTGCTGTGCACTGGCTGTCCTCCTCCCCCAGCTGCCCATGATCTAAGGCATTCTAGATTTGCAACTTGTCCAAGTCCTTTCTTTAATACTCAACACTCTCTAATATCCAACACACTGATATTCGATGTCTTTTTGGCAGCATACATTATCTGTGTACTTTCAATTAATGTGAATTTTTGAAAGCTGCCTCAAACCTAGCATTTCTAGGTTCGAAATTAGAGAGAAATAATGTCAAGTTTATATAAAAACAAGAGACTCTAAAACCTACTTAAAAATTTTAAATTGAAATTTCTGATATAACATGGTTAGTTCCTGTACACATTTTTGGTAAAGGAAAAAAAATTCTGCATCTTTGGCCATATACTTTTATATTAACTTTATCCTTTAGTCTTGCAAAATGATTGATAGCAGGGACATAGAGAGAGGTAGGAGGAAAGGAAAGGATAGGACAGAAAACAAGTGCCAGGATTGAAGCTATCACCATTTTTTGGAAGCTGCTTGGAAATCTGAATAGAAAAGACTTATAGTCTATCATAAAAGTTCCATTCCTTTCCTAAAGTCAACTATGAATTTTTCAAAAACACATAGAAAAAAGATTATCCCATTGCACTTTACATTGAAGAGGAATAGAGCAAGTTATTTTCAAAAATGACATAAAAATAATTTAAAATGAAATAATGAATAGAATTTAAACAAGAACAAAATTTAGACAAAATACAATTTGAACAGCAAAGGGTGAAGATCTGTTTATAAAGGCAACTGCTTGTTTAAAATTGTTAGAACTAAGTAGTGGTCTGTTGCTTTACAGTTTGCCTTTGGAAATTGAAGGGTTTTTTTTTTAATGTAATGAAAATATTTTTTTCTAAATATCAATTGCATTATAGCTACAGATAGTCAAATAGAGCCTGTTCATGAATCTGGTTAGTTCAAGGGAAGTTGAAAGGAATCCCTAACAAGCAAAAACACCAACAGATAAATACGTATTTGTCTTTTTGTGAAATTGGTAGAAAGTATCAAGATGGTGCTATTAGTGTTTTGACCAGCATGCAGCTGCTCCAACATTGCTAAACTTCTAATATCATACCCTCTGGCAGAGTGGCATCTGCTTCTAACTGAAACCATTTTCAGCAGGATGGAGTAAATTGTTGGTCTATAATGAAGGTGTTCCAGAAAGATACTGGCTGTCTACCATCTTCCCAGGTGACTGCTTGAGGATGGAGGGAGAGGATGCAGGAGAGCAGGAAAAACCTGCATCATTGGCTTCTTTTTCTTTCATTGGAAGTTAAAGTGTAAGAGGCCTTTCTGAGACAAGTTTTCCAAAACTCTCTTTTTTTATTCTGCTGCAATCTCTAAATGTTAAAATCAAGACATTAAAAGTGCTGTAGCACTGAAAGTTGATCTATTGGTTTGTTTCAATTCCCACCCACATCATATAAAACATGCATTTTGACAACAAAATCTCTGAGAAGCATGCTCATAAAAATGAGGGAAACTTGTGAAGAATGGATGTGACCATCTAAATTACTTGAAACAACTGAAAGGAAAACCAAAAAAAATTAATAAAGATTTTCAACCTCATGTGAATAAGAAAATAGTTTTTTCAATCCATGTTGATTTAACAGTTTATTCAAGTCATTAAAAAGGACATCAGTGGTGGGGCATGGTGGCTCATGCATCTAATCCTAACCCTCTGGCAGGCCAAGGTGGGTGGATTGCCTGAGTTCAGGAGTTTGAGACCAGCCTGACCAAGAGGGAGATCCCATCTCTACTAAAAATAGAAAAACTAGCCGGGTGTTGTGGCAGGTGCTTACACTCCTAGCTATTTGGGAAGCTGAGACAAGAGGATTACTTGAGCCCAAGAGTTTAAGGTTGCTGTGAGCTACTGTGCCATAGAACTCTACCCAGGATGACAGAGTAAGATTGTCTCAAAAAAAAAAGGGCATGAGTGACCAAAACTTCTCAAAAGGAAACTGAAGAACCAAACCCATAAAAGGTGTTAGCTTTTGGAATGAAGGTAAAGATGATCAGAAATGTATAAAATATCATGTAGGCCAAAAGAGAAAAGAATGATGAAGCCACAGACTTTTCTAAATAACATCGATTTTCTTCCTGAAGCAATACTCAGTTACTTCACTCTCCAGCTGTAAAGTGGGCAACAGGAATCTCAGCTGGCTCAAATGGGGGATCTCTGGTAACATCTTTACCATCTTCTTAACAACAAGACAAACCCACCTGGGTTTGTCTGGTAGGTCTAAACTCTGATTCCCAACTCAAAAATTTTGTTCCCTTAGGGGACTTTCGGCAAAAAATATTTGGAGCTGTTTTTGGATGTCACAACTTCAAGGAAATGGGTGTTCTTATGGCAACCAGTTGGTAGAAGAAGAGATGATGCTACATACTGTAGGAAGCACAAGATGACTCTCCATAATACTTTACCCACTTTGAAATGTGAATAGTACTGAGGTTGAGAAATACTGGTCCACACTCAGACTTAAAACTGAAACTAATGAAAAATGGGATAAAATTAGGAAAATAAAGGATAGTTTTCAAGAGTGGGTTAAAATTGCCAGTACAGATGAAACTGCAGAGTCCACAGAGAAAACAGTTAACCATTGGTATTGCATAAATGTGTATAAGTTTATTCCGTAGCTCAATTCAATGTTTCAGTACATACTGGTGCTTATGTAACTTCAGATAGTATTGCAAAATCAGAAGACTTCTGATTTGGGGGGCAACAGGTGAACATTTTTTCTGGGTAAATAGCATGTTTTATTCTATAAAACATGTATTGTACTGTCCTATGTGAAACTTTAGAATGCAAATAAAATGGACATTATAATACCTCTATCTGGCAGCTAATTTTTTTCTTGGCTTGGGAACATAATTTTTATATTATTGATATGTGTAGGAGTAGAAAAGCACAAATATGGATTTTGAGATTACTTGAAGGGATATAGTACTACTGGCATCATTCTAAAATTTTTCAGAGAAAAATTATTTAGACCTTAAAATCAAATAGTGTCAATAAGATGAATTTAAACAAGAACCATATTATTTGCATGATTTAATAATGGAGAATTTGGTCCTGGTACTAAACTTGTGTTTCCTTCAAATTCATTTATTTGTTACTTGAGGATACGAAAGGCCAGATTTCTAGATGATATTGACAATACTGTATAGAGGAGACAGGGATTACAGATATTCTTCATATAGTAGGAAAAAGCATACAATTGCAGTTGTCTACCATGAATTACTAAAATAAGAATGTCTTTAAACTAAAGGTCTTGTGTCAGGCAGCAAAGTCGTTCTTCTACTTTTGTGTAATGTGGACACAATTTATTTTGTACTGGAAATGTGTTGAGGTCTCTATTGGCACCCCAAGAATTATCTAAATTTTTGTTGACACTCTCAAGGATTAAATATTTTGTATAAAAATGGTGAAAAATCTGATTAAGAGACAAGTAGTATATTTGACAGTCAGCATTGTTGGCTTAATTTGGCGTTTTGAACCTTAATTAAATTAAAAATAGTCTATCTGCATTTCAAATACTGAGAACAGGTACTAGGACTCCACTCATCTTCAATGTACCTACTGGCCTTATCTGCCAGGACTAAAGTGATCTGTACCTTTTGGGCATAAAAATAGCTCTGTTTTCTCTGATCATTTTGTACTCTGGCCACCTGCAAATGCTTTGCTGCCTTCTGAGGATAATTCACTGTGCACTAGGTCACCTCCCACCTGTAATGGCTTTGGACATGAAAATAAGCACCTCAATAACATGGCAGGGATACCCCTGAGCTTTTGAAAGGATGGTGAACTTCCATGACAGATGTCCTACTATAATGATTGAAATGGATTCTCTTTTAGAGGCTTACATAGCTATGTATTTTAATATATTAAAGCTATGTAAACCCTGCCTCTCCTCTTTTAGAGGCTTACATAGCTATGTATTTTAATATATTACAATTTAAAAGCAAATATTATTCTTAAATAGAAAGTCAGGGAAGTGTGTCTTTGCATATGTGACCTAATGTCTCACTTCTATTTGACTGAAGTAAGTAAGCCCATTTGAGCAATTCGAGAGTGGTGGTGCATGGAGCAGGGAAGAAAATAAATGTTTTTAGTTTACATTTTGGTCGCCCCTTAATGTCAATACTTTGACATTTGAGCTCATCAAGACACTCAGCATGCATGTTTCCCTGGATACTTTTCTTCCTACAAAGAAAAGTCATTGGAAAGTGTTCACATATTTGAGTCTTGGATATGTGAAAACTTAACCCTCTTTTTCTTGATTTCAAAATATGAAGGGAGTACAAATGATTTTTTACATGGCTTGAGTCAGGGTAATAAATGTGCCATCACCAGAATAGGATTCATTATACCCATTAGGTGAGTTTTTGCCCCTCACATCTTCCTTTTTCCTCCCTCCTTGATTTCCAATGGCCCACTTTTAAAATCACTAGAAGTGTGATGTTTGAAATGGTAGCCTGTAGTCACTCATGGGTGTTTAAATTTAAATTAATTACTTTAAATAAAATCTTGAAATCACTCTTTTACTTAACATGGCCACATTTCAAGAGTTCAGTGGCAACAGGTAAACTGCATGGACCAAGGTGCTTATAAATGTTTCTTTCGTTGCAGAAATGTCTATTGAACAGTATTAGAAAATAGATCTAGAATAAGCCCTGGCAGGCAGAAGTCACTGAAATGCAGATAATCAGAAAATGTTTTCTTTCACTGTGTGAGTTTCTAAAGACCTTTAGTGAAGTCTATCAATAGAATGCTGCTACATGGTTTTAGGAAGTTAATTGTCTTGAAAGTTAATTTTATGTGACAACTTGAATGGACAAGGGTGTGCCTGGACATTTGGCTAAACATTATTCTGGTTGTTTCTGTGAGGCTGTTTCTGTAAGAGGTTAATATTTTAATAAGTAGACTGTGTAGAGCAGATTGCCCTTCTCCTCATCAGTGGGTGAGCCTCATTCAATGTATAAAGACATAAACAGAATCAAAACCCTGAGTTAGAGAGAAATCCTCCTGCCGGACTGCTTGAGCTGGGACATAAGTCTTTTTTTTTTACCTTTACTGAAATATCCACCCTATGTAGATCTTACTCAAGCTTGCTGGCTGTAGGACTAGAACTTTCACCATTGGTTCTTCTGGGTCTCCAGCCTGCTGACTGCAGTTCTTAGGACCTCTTTGCCTCCATAATCACGTGAGCCAATTTCTTGTAAATAAACCTCTCTGTCTATCTGTTTGTCTGTATATATACACAAACACATATGCACATTTGCATATCCAAATCTATATTCTCACATACACACACGCACATATCCTGTTTGTGTAAAACCCTAGCATACCAAGAGAGGAAGAGACAGAAGTCTTCGGTAAAATATTTGAAAGGTGAAGTTTGTCCTTGAATTTCCTTTCTTTGTATTTTACCTTACCAAGATCCAGCAGAGAAATGATCCCATAAGGGAGACGAGTGCTTACCTGTGAAGCAGGAAAAGATGAAAGAGGCAAAACACTAGACACAACCAGGTAGAGTAACCATGCAGGAGAGCAAGATCTGAGAGCCATATAATAAATTGTAAGTTAGGCAAAAGCTGGATTCCCAGTAGCAAAATAAAATTACAAGACTGCAGATCATTATTCAAGGTGAATCTTACGTATCTAAAAACATGATTGATTATTCTTAAGATGCCCACCTGGTGGCTTAGCGATTTTGAGAATCTCATTACACTGCTTAAAATAAAAACGGATGTGCTCTTGGGCCAGAGCAGTAGATCAATGATGGAAGATTTGAAGCTCCCATTTAGCCAGCACCTTATTTTACACTGCAATTTAGCAGGTTACAAAAGACTGTTGAATCATCACCGTGTGCAAACAAATAAGCAAACACTCATTTTTTTTCATGATTGAAGAAATAAACAAGAGTGGTATTAATTATCTGGCTAAAATAAATTATAATGAATGCAAGCTCATTACTGTTGAAATCAATGCATGCATAGCAGAAGGTACATTTCCTGAAGTCGACATACTTAATTACATTTGGAGTAATAAAGGGAGTAGGCATGAAGTCCAATGTCTCTTGAGCCTAAACATTAATTTTGATCTAATTTTCTTTTCCTTGATGTTGAGAAAATGAAAAGGCAAACAAAATTAAGAGACCAATGTTAACTTCATTAGCTTTGTTAACAGGGGATTGTAAGCTGTTTATAGCATGTGTATTCCACATTGTGATCCAAGAAAAGGTCACTTGATTTTAAAGCCGATAATGTTGTTATAAAAGTCCAGGTAGCCATATGGCCTTGCTCTCTCTATGAGCGTACAGGAAACATTTATAACACTAGAAGAACCACAGTGACAAGCACACAGAAAACATCTTGATACTGTAAAGAGTATGGCACTTCAGCTTTTGTCCAAGGATTTTTCTTTTTTTTTTTAATCCCTTTCTCTTATCCAAACTATGTCCAGGTTTTTATGTTTTCCTTGCTTTACATTCCCACATTCTTTTTGTTATCACCGGGGTTTGTGACCTTCCTTAAACTTTTAAAGTGTCTTTATGTGATTTCCTAACTAAAACGTGAGAACTCCAAATCAGATTTCCTTACAACATCAAGCACAATGTTGGGCAAAAGGTGTATTCCTGGATAAACAATTGTTGGATGAGCAATCCAAGAATGAAACTGCTGGTATCCATTACATTACATGGCCCTGATTGACATGATTTTTTTCCCATTGAAGAGAAAATAGCCTGGTCAGATAAATGGTCTGATAATTATTTTCATCAGACTGCTTGGTTCTGAGAGATAACAGGTTTGGATTCAGAAGAAAGAGTTTTGATTTAGAAGGACCTGTTACCACTCAGAAGCTGTAGGCCAGTAGCATCTGTTTGATTCACTGTGTCTGATCAGCATTTCCCATGTAACCTTATCTTTAGTAAAGTAAATGTTAAGTCTCAGAGAGAAAATAATTTCTGTTGCTTTTTTTCTGGTACAAATATTCAACTTTTAAGAATTGTGTTATTTATGATGGCTCCCTCATGGGTGATAATAGGACTAGAGAAAGAGGGGTATCAGTAAGAATGTCATTATATCATTCTTTTTAACACTTCCCGTTGGTAACATAATAGTGCTACAGATTGGATGATATACTGAAATGCTGTAAAGTTGGTAGTTTCCTGGGTAGTGTTAAGTGAAATCTGAAGATATTTAAGTGGAAGACAGGTGATATTGGTTTCAGGTGAAAAGCTAGAGACAAATTTTCCTCCTGGTCCCCAACCTGCAGAGACATTTTGGAATGTCTAGAGATGTTTTGGAAGCCACCTGAGAATGAATCACCCACCTGATGCTCTCTGAAATACCTTAATAGATATTTCTTAAAAACAAGGACTTTATTCTACATAGCCAGGTAATGGTGAAAGTCATAATGTTAACATTAATACTTTCACAATCCAATTCACAAAACCCGTTCAAGTTTTTCAGTTGACCAATGTGTTTCTGCATAGCAGAAAGATCTGGGTCAGAATTAGTGTTGTGGTTAGTTGCCACGTCTCTTCAGTCTCTTTCAGTGTGAGACAGTTCCCAGTCATTCCTGGATTTGATAATTTTGCTCCATTTATTTTGTAGAATGTCTCCCATCTGGGTTTGTTTAATACTTCCTCATGATTTGATTTGAGTTGTGCATCTTTGGCAGGAATACTGTAGAAATGATACTATATGCTCTTTCCTGGCATGCTTTCAGGTAGGCATGATTTTGATTTCTCCCCTCACCGATAATGTTTGCTTCCATCACTTGATGAAAGTGATGCCTCCACTGCACAGTTACTCACTGTAAAATATTTTGTGGGAAAGTATTTTAAAACTGTGAATAGTAGCTCATCATCTGCCAAACCTTCAATTTATTCATTTAAAAGGGGAGCCCTTTTCACCCCGCACCTTCTCTGAACTTTTGAGTTGACAACTGAGATGATTTTGATACTGGCATTCAGTACCATTTTTATGTAATTCTTGCTCTTCTCTCAACCTGGTGATCCCATCCTCTAAATGTGACAGCAGCTGGTAATTACAGAAGCCATTACAGACAGAAGTATCCCAGCTTCATATCACTGGGGTCCCAGAATACTTCATGGGAGCTGGCACCATTGTCTTCAGATTGTCACTCTGGAAGACTTATTATAATGATGGTCTCTTGAAGACACCAGGTGTAGGCAGTTAAAGAGCTATACTCTATGTTAATCAAGATTATACTGTTCATAAAATTATTCACCATTCTCATTCACCCCCTCCCCCAGCCTGCTCTTTGCATTATCACTGTCTTGGAATCCAATAACTATCCTCTCAGCTGTTCATGCTTTGGGTTTCATGCTTTGGACCTTTTGCTCCACACTTGAAAATATCTCTCAATGCCACAAGGTTCTAACTTCTGTACTCCAAACTAATAAGAACAGAAATCTGTGCAAACTTATATAATGCCTCGTAATACTCTGATGATATGCTTGCTTTACTGTACAAATTTCCATTCTCACAGTATGTCCCTTGAGGTTCCCTATTGCAACAATAGGTTTTGGCTTAAGCCCTAGGTTGGTAGGCTGGTATGAGAACCTTGGGACCCACTGCTACCCTTGTCTCATACAGCATTGTGGAGCTTGGTAGGCCAGCTGGGCAAGGGGCTGGCCTTGACTTTTGTGACAATAAGCCAGCCCATAGGCACCAGGCCAACTGAATTTTAAAAGCATCTCAGTCTAGTTTGTCCTTTGCTCTCTGCTATTTCCAATTAGATATTTATTTCATGTGGACTCCGGTGTGACATTCCCTTGGAATTATGTGAGAAGTTGAATGTCACTCTCTGCTCTGGTTCTCTTCTCTTCAGCTTTTCTCCAGCATTTCCCCTTGATCAGCCTGTCACTTGCCGTAGTACTGTTCTGTGTTAAATATAGCAGAAGCACTTTTAGACAGGAAGGGAGATGTCAAAAACTGTAACTTTAGCAGTTAAAGTTTACTACCATTCCTAGTCAATACCAGTAATTCTTTTATTTTTATTTAAATCAATATGTATTTTTCAATATGCATTATGAAATGAGGAAAACTCATGAAAGTTACTTTGTCCTCTAGTTTTTAACTACAAACAACCTCTAAGTTCAATGGAGAATTTCCATGTAAAATATATTTGTAAGAGCCAAGTGGAAACTGCACTGAAACCCATTTTTCCCTCCGGCAGGGGTTGTCGTGGGATTTCCCATAGTACAACTCTTTGTCACATGGATTTTCTGGCTGATCTTAATGTCAGAACTCAGAATGACAGAGGCGGTGGCAAAGTGACCTTAGAAGCAGCTATCCAGAGAGGACCCTACACGAGCCTGCATAAATCCTGCTAGGGGCCCAACCTGAAAACACAGATTCTAAAAACACTTAAAAGATGCAAGCATGTTGTAGAAGAGATGAAGCGAACCATGTTTTATTACCAAGTGTTAAGCAGGTTTGTGTTTTTACTTTTAAGTAATGAAACTGTAAATTGGAGACAGGGGCAACAACAATGAGTGAGTGGGCTGGTAGAGGGGAGCAGAGCTGAAGTTTGTCCTCCCCGTGGGAACCTGTTGGGTGCCACAGGGGGCGCCTCTGAGTACCATGAAGTCTCTGGGCACCATGAAGAAAGGAGGGGGAGACAGTAGATTATGAACCAAAGATTTTATAGCCTTGCTGAAGGATGATTGCTTTAATGTGGTCACTAAAGAAGTGTGATACTCTGTACAGGAGCCAAAGAGCTTCACAGCAACACAGCGTTGTGTTGTCTGTAAAGGAGGCTTATCTATTCTCTCTCCTCTTGGCTGCTTAATTTTGTTATATTTGTGCAATAATACAGCCACAATTGAATTACTTGCTATGTATTGGGCACACACGGATGATATATATATTATCTCATTTTATTTGTTTAACATTCCAATGAGGTAGATATCATCTTCCACACATCCCCATTTTTCAAATAAAGAATCTGATCAAATAAAGTGGTTAGCTCAAATTAGCATAACAAAGTCTGAATTTGACCCAGATCTATCTGATTTCATTTCATAGAGATAGTATTTCTTTAGAATCTAGATTTTTATTCTGGCCCTCTAGGCACTATATTTTAACTGACTAAGATGAACAGTTGCTGGCAGCAGCAGTCAGCCTTTACTGAGGCATAAGCCACCCCCAAACTGGGTGGGTTTTTTTTTTTTTTTTGAATAATCATTTAGTTTATGATTCTGTGGACTGGCAGTTTAAATGCGCTTGCTAAGCAGTTTTTGTAACCAGAGACAGGTTTAACGATTCTTGGCTGAACTCTCTTACATGTCTGGGACCTCAGCTTGGATGGCGGAGATGACCTCCCTCCAGGGGATTGCTCACCCCTCAGTAGGAAAGAGCCTGTGGCTGTTCACATGGTGGCAGAAGTGCCTCAAAAGCACCAAGAGAAGCCGGGATGTGCAAACACTTTCACATCTCTATTTGTGTCCATTCCCATCGACCTCAGCTAGTCATAAGGCCAGCCCAGACTCCAAAAGCAGAGAAATAGACTCTACTTCTATCAGGCAGAATCTGCAACATCACTATGCAAGGGCATTACATCATGAAGGCACCACACGACAAAGTTGTGAATGCAGGGAGAGTAAAGAATTTTTAATCATTTAAAAAATCTATCACACTTGCCTAATTCTGTCCAGTCCTTTCACAAATGTGTCGTGCTTGTCATAGATAAGAACCAGATAAAAATTAGAACTATGTTGGAGGAAACCATTCTTCTCTATGAACTTAGACTCACAATGAAGAAGCCTTCCCTGTCTTACTGGTTAAGTAGTGAAAAATGCTCATAGGCCTTAAGCAAATGTAAAACATTGGACTGCCAAAGTCATTACTCAAATCCCTTTTTAAATTAGAAGATGGATTCTAAGATGAAAATTTGTAAGTCGTGAGTTTTTTACAATGACTGTTGTACAGGCATCCATAAAATAAAATAGTTTTTGTTCAAACATAATCTAAAAACCAAGAACACTCATTTTTTTTGAGCTTTGAATAATCTCCATGAAAATTTAAAAGTAGGGAATTACATAATTTGGAAAACCTCAGAGAAGCCAAAATTTTAAAGAAAATAACAATAAAGTGCCCCTTCGACAAGAAAAAATACTATTAAATGCCCTGGGGAAAATATATCATTATGATGAAAAGGGAGATACCTCTTATCACATGCAAATACAAGTGACTTCCGCCAGGATTTTTTACCTGTATCATTTGTTTTGTAGTTACTTGGCAGAGGCATTTTTAGTGCAACATTTTTTTGTCCTTCACAGTCTTCTTGATTGCTATTGGGTCTAACTCTCTACCCTTGAAAGCACTAAACTATTTCATTGTGACTAGGATACTGAGGTCACATTCAAATCATGGCCTCAATGCTTGAAACAAAAGATACTTTATCTCTCCGTGGAAGGTGAGTTTGTTATTCTGGACTAGTGCAGTGAACTTCCTCACAATCAACAGGAGATGCTTCATCATATGAAGTAAAAATTAAAATCCACATTGGGTGTAAAGAAAGTTTGAGATATGTCTGTGCAAAGCAATAAAAAGAAATCTATAACAGGAAAAAAAAAAGAACTTTTTTTGATGCCAAACAGGAAATAATACAACACAAAATTCTAAAGACATGTATTATTATAGTCTCATATTTGACCTTTCTTTTTCTTTTCTTTTCTTACTTTTTTTTTTGTGGCAAAGGTTAGGGGAATAGTTTTATATTAAGCTCCGGCAACTGTTCTTTTGGCAAACCTTGGTTTTAGACTGTAGATCTTTTATGTGAAATAACATTAACAATAATGGCCATGAGATGATAAATAACACATTTGATATCATCTTATAACTTTTGTAAATCACATACTATTGGTTGCAGATCTATTTATTAAACACCAGTAACAAACAAGTTTCCAGAGGCTACTTTCTTTACCAAACTCTATTATTCCCTAAATGGCAAATTCTCAATGTGACCAGCTTCTGCATGGGGTGGGGTGCATATATCTGAGCCCAGGTATAATCTTCACTCCTGCTGCTATGGTTTGGATGCTCACCCTTCAAATCTCATGCTGAAATTTTATCCCTATTGTTGGGGGTCAGGCCTAATGGGAGTAGATCTTTCATGAATGGCTTGGTGCTGTCCTTGAGGTAATAAATTAGTTTTTGATCCATTAGTTCCTGCAAGGGCTGATTGGTAAGAAAGCCTGGCACCTCCCTTGTCTCTCTCTTCCTGTCATTATGTACTCCCCCTGCATGCAACTCCCCTTCCACCCTGAGTTGAAGTAGCCCGAGGCTTTCCCCAGATGCCTAGTCATCCAGCCAGGAGAACTGTGACCAAAATAGACCGCTTTTCTTTATAAATTTCCCAACCTCAGGTAACTCAGTTATAGTAATACCAAACGGACTGAGACATTTGCTGTTATAGTTGCTTTGTTTAAGAGCCCACTAGACACTGACAGATGGGGTTGGGGAAGACAATGAACTGATGTCTGCAGAAACAGGTCATCTAATTTTCCTGATTATTGAAGTCCTCCTTGGCCGAGGGCATCCTTTGGTAAGCAGCACACGAGACACAAATGCCTTCACATTCCATAGCCATTGATAGAAATCTATCCATGTAATTCTGATCCAACCACCTCATCCTCAATTTTCTAATTCTATTTCTTATAAGTCTTTGAACTTCCAGCCAATCCCCTTCCTCAACCTATGGTTTGTCTCTTTATAGGTAAAATGAATGACCTGGTTCAATGCTCATAATTCTGCCCATGGGGCAATTTCCCCTTCATCACAGTCCTATAGGGCAGTTCCAGAATGAGAGATAGGACTATAGCTGTTTTCTTTCAGCTAATGCCTGTATATTATGCAAGACCATCTATCTGTAAAACAGATTTTTTCCTCTTCAGTTAACTCATCATAAAGGAATGTCAAATAAATCATAGATGAGGGCTGAGAGAAAGAAGGCAAATAGTAATAATAGGGCCCACGTAGCTTCCTTGTGCCTCCTGTGCCTGCTCTAGCCCAAGATCATGGACATCACCTCTATTGCTGATGAAACATAGGCTTAACTTTATGTCCTGATGGGTTTGACAACATTCAGTTCATGATTGGCAGTTCAGGTCATGTAGTAACTCAGTGGCCATTTTTCATGTGATCAATCTCTGTGACAGCCCGATCACAAGGCAAAATCAGTTTCTCATGAGGAGAATTGTTATTTGCAAAGAATGCCATGGTTGTGCTTTAATCTCTGAAGGTCTGTGCTGCAGATTGCTCATTAGAGTCTACTAAAGTCTATGTACAGCATCCTTATCTGCCACTAGCACTTCAAGCATCATTGAATCTGTGGGTAATGCAGCCCAAGTGATGGAACAGCTTTGATGGAAGCCTGGACCTATGGCAGACCCTTTTTTTTTTCTGGACCTCATTCACACATAGGAGTTTGCTTTCAGGTTCCTCAGTAAATGGGTCAGAGTAGCATGCCCAAATGAGGTACATTACTCTCTAAAATCCAGATAGCTCTAGTAGATATCATGCCTCTTTTTTAGTGTTAGGAGGTGCCAAGTACAGCAATTTGTTCTCCATCCTGGAGGATTTAACAAAGGTGGTAGGCTCCTGAGATTTTTAGTATTAATTTTCCACCCTCTGGTATGCAAGCATCTTAATAATGTGTGCAGAGTGGTCACTATGTCCTGTTTGTCAGTCCAATCAGCATAATTTCATCATTGTAACAGACAAGCATGATTCCATTGGAATGGAGAGGCAATCAGGATCCAGGTAGACTGGATTATGACATAGTGCTGAGGATTGATATAGCCCTGCGATAGGACAGTGAAAGTGTATTGCTGGCCATGCCAGCTGAAAACAAATCACTTCTGATGGTCTTTATGAACAGGCACAGAAGGAAATAGCATTTGCCAGATCAATAGCTGCATAGCAGGTACCAGAGAATGTGCTGATTTGCTCCAGCAATGAAACCACATTTGGAACAGCAGGTGCAACTGCTTGATAATGTTTATGATAATCTATTGTCATCGTCTAAGATCCATCTGTCTTCTGCACAGGCCAAGTAAGTGAATATGGAATCTTTGCCTAGTGAACTTACATTAATCAATTCAGCCGCATTCATCTTTATAGTCCTCTCATCCTGATCACACACTCTTAAGATGTATTATTGTACATATTCCTCAGGCTTTGTCAATATAAATTGGCAAATGATGCAATTCTTTTGTTGTGTGCTGCACTTCTATATGAGTCATACTTTGAATATCATTCTTTCAGACCTGCTGAGATATGGGTTTAGTTACAGGTTATAAGGTGGATCTGCAGTCTTCTGAAACATAAGACCCTCAGGGGAGGACAATACTTCTTCAGACTAGGAGGAACTAACTATCTTAGGTAGGAATGGAAGGGCTGTTTCTACTGAAAAAGGGGCTTAGCAAAATTTATGGTTTCAAGGTACAAAATATGCAACTTCATTACAATTTGCTCATAGTTCCCATCTCGATTTTCAGTATCCAAGACCATCCCAATTAATGTCATAACTTCAACAAAAGAGATTGTATGACATCAAAAATTTGATTTTTGCTATAATTTAGTCTTTTTCAGATTATGCTTTGGGTTTGATTTTTGGAAAACTTGACCCTAGGCTAAGGTTTTTTTCCAGAGTTAGGTTTTAGGATATGGATTATAGTATATAAGATTTTAGGGCAGACACAGAAGCTTTCAGGTCCCTTATCTGAACTAGGAATTTGAAGCCCTGAGCTCTTTTTTTCTCTCAATTTCTTTAGCTCATTGGAATTATTCAACCAATCCCACAATTCTCTTTATTTTTGCTAAAATTATCTATGGCAGCAAATAATTGGTCATCTAGAACCTGACCTTCTATAGACACTTGACTATAGTTATCTTCAGGTATAATCTTAATAAATGTTTTGCTATTGCATTCCATGGACTACCAGTGTTCTCTTCAATACTAGAAAAGGTATTATTAACACTTTACTATAATCATTTTAGAAACCAGAATGCCCAGAAAAATCGAGCCATTTCAGGTAACTCATCCCCAAGAATCTGTTTCTCATGATCACTGCTAGCACCAAATATCAGACTTTTATTAAAGACACACAGAATATATATATATCTGACTTTATACAATTGGGGGAATCTCTATAATACTTTGCTTTTTGCCTGATGATGAAATTTGAAATCTTCAGGGCAGTCCACAGGAAAAATGTCAGGAACAAGAGATGTCTATAAATCAGGGAAGAGCAAGAACAAACTGGAACTCACACACAAGAGCTGGAGCTCAAAAGGATTGCCTGAACCCACGTCAGTTCTTGCTGTCTTAGTGATGTAGGTGTCCCACAGGAGAAGCTGGTATCATTTATCATGAAACACATATCCAGCGCCAGGAATTAGATAAGCCGAGAGTGGATCCAGGTGTAAATGCATGTAATTGTAGGTCTGGCTTTTGTTCCATACCAGTTAAGGTAACTCCATAGATAAGAAAGTTATGATAAAACAAGCACTCACCTTAGCTTTCTGGGCTGGTTAAATTCATATGCCACTTTGGGCTAAGAGAATTTCAGATAGCTGAGAGAATATTATTTTTGAATGTATCTGTGAGACACAGAATTTCCAGAAAAGATTAGAAGTTGAATCAGTAGGCTGAGTAAAGAAATGTGGGCAGCCATGATCAAATCTACCAAGAGCCTAGATAAAGCAGAAAGTTAGAAGAGGGTGAACACATGATCTCTGTTTGTGTGTGGGATATCTGTCTTCTCCTGTCTGCAGATATTGAAGCTCCTGGTTCTTGGGCCTTCAGGTTTACACCAACATCCCCTCCAATCTCCTCTTACTCTTCTCCTTTGGCCTTGGAGTAGGAGTTGCATAATTGGGTCCCCTGATTCTCAATCCTTCATGCCTGGACTGAATTACACAACTGGGTTTCTCCAGCTTGCAGATGGCAGATTGAGGGACTTCTTGTCCTCTGTAAGTACATGAGCTAATGTCTATGTCTTTCTCTCTCTCTCCATATATATGTACATATATATATTATGTAATATATAAATATATATATATTAATTGAGAGACATAAAGATTGGCTCATGTACATATATATATATATATAAAATTTTTTACACATACACACACATATAGTTATGCACCATATAACAGATTGGCTCAAAAAATGCACCATATAAAGACTGGCTGATAACTATATATATATACTTATGCACCATATAACAACATTTCAGTCAACAATATACTGAATATACAACAGTGGTCCCATAATATTATAATGCCATATTTTTACTGTATCTTTTTTGTTTAAACATTCTTAGATACACAAATACTTACTATTGTGTTCCAGTTGCCTACAGTATTCTGTATAGTAACACACCATACAGATTTGTAGCCTGCAAACAAGAGACCACACACCACGTAGCCTAGTCGTGTAATAGGCTGTGCCATCTAAGTTTGTGTAGTACTGTCATGACCCCTAATGCCCTGTCCCCATCGCTGCATGAAGAAAACAGGTGTGACTTGGATAGAAGTACAAGCTTGGAAGAGGCGGGCTAAACTTAAGTGCAGGGTAGCCCCAAGCAACCTCTGCAGTAGCTATTTATTGAGACGGTACATGACAGGTGAGGGGAATATTAGACAATGACTACGTGCTTAAGAATTGCCACGAGCTCAGGCTCTCTCTCCAGGACTCTAGAAGATGATTAAGCTTTAACACCAGTGGATGAGTTGCCTGAGGATCCATCCCCAAGCTGCAAATCATCTCGTTCAGAGGCTGTCTGGCTCTTGGCATCCTGTATGTAGTACACTTGTTTGCACAACAAGATTGCCTAACAGTGCACTTTTCAGAACATGTTCTCATTGGTAAGTGACACATAATCACACTAACAGTTCTCTAGAGAACCCTGACTAATGTACCTTTCACATAAAGAAACAAAATGACTGATGCTTCACTTCTGCCTTTCAAATGTCATAAAAAACATTTATTGTGTTCCACCCTAACTGGAAACATAGGGAATGTACTTCTGACTAACATAATTCGCCCCAAGTTGACACATTACAGTGATCACACAGACTGAAAAAGAAAATCCTATAATCATCTCTCAATAAATGTCAAAGAAGTATTTGACAAAATTCAACATTAATGCATAATAAAAACTTTCAGTAAACTAAAAAGAGTTGGAAATGATCTCTACTGGATAAAGGGCATCCTGAAGAGCTAGGCAAGGATGTGTGCTCCACCTCGTATTTAAGGCCATAGTGGAGATACTAGTCAGTACAATAAAGGAAGAAAAAAAATAGCATGCATATATATCAGAAAAGAAGAACAAGCACTGTATTCACAGAAGACATAAAAAACCTATGTGTAGGGCTTGTAACCATAATATCCAAGCTTGACATGGCATTAATTACAGAACTATCAGCATAGATACGAGTTTTGGCAATAAATTAGGATCTTCGAGGCTCCCTCTTAGGTGAAGGGCTGACTTTTATTTGCTGGATCATCAAGAAGTAAAGAGGAGATTCTGGGAGTGGGATTGGGCAGTCTGGGTGGCATGAAGGGGAAAGTGGCTATGTAGCAATGGGAATAATTCAACTGATATGAACCAGCAACCTATCAGCCTAGACTCTATGACTGTTGTTCTTTGAGTGGTTCTCTGATTTACCCTTTTGTCTTTCTCTGTTAACAGAACCAACCTAGTGCACACATGTCTTGAATAGGTAACTAAATTTTATCAAATAAGTAGAAGATAAAATGAAAATTTCCACTGAAAAGCTTTTGGTCTTAGCTGGGAGATCAGACCTGTGCATAGGATTCCAAGGAAGTACTCACATGTATTGCAGGATGACCATGCAATATGGGCTTTATATGGATGTGTGGAGAGAACCTAAATAATCAAGTGCTTAGAGGCAGTGAGTTTGGTTCTGAGCATCTTAAGAAAATGGTTTTGTGCTGGGCCTCCAAATAAGTATGCTTTGAACAAGAAAGAAAATCATATATCTCAAGAAATATCTGATAGTGGTGTAGGATGAATTAAAGTTGAATGATATCAATGTTAAAATAATTATTTCTAATAAATTAGGATGAAAATGGTTCCTACAGTAGAAAACAGTGCCAAAATCATACATTTACCTCATTCTGGAAAGGGTACACCAGATCATTTTCCCTATATTCGATCCATGCAATCATTTAGTATTGAAATCTTTCTTCCACCTGGCCTCCCTAGGTGCATCTTTGGAGCATTTGCAGAAATAGGAAAGTATGTGCCACACAGCCTTTGGCAAAGCCATTGAAAGAGGCATGACAAGGCAGTTCCTTTATGTTTCCACATGAGAGTTCCTGCCTTTACTTTGGGGATACCACTCTTCCCTCTTTTCTTTAATATATGTCATAATATCAAAGAATAACATCAAAGAAAGATTCTTTGATATCTAGGATAGCAGCTGATAGATACCAGGTCCTTGAACAACTTTTCATTTAATGTTATTTTATTATAATGTTGAAGAGAAAAAAGAAAAAGAAAAGTTTCCTGCCACCGCCACTTTCTGTGTGGAGTATGTACATTTTCCCCATGTTACATAGGTTTTCTCCAGGTACTCTGATTATCTCCCACATCCCAACGCTGTTCACATTAGGGGATTTGGTGTGTTTAAACCATCCCTATCTGAGTGTGGGTGTGTGTGAGTGCACCCTGCAGTGGAATAATGACCTGTCCAGGCTGATTCCAGCCTTATGCCTTGAGTGACTGAGATAGGCTCCCACTCCCAACCCGGAATGGAAATCATTGTGTAAATAAGGAAATCATTGTGTAATTATTTGTTTTTGTTAATTTTTCTTAAATATATAATGGCTCACATTTATTTTATTGTTTAATATTACAAGTGTTTTGGACTTTATTTAGAAGTTTAGTAAAATGCTTTTGTGACCATAAATATGCCATAGGAGCTTAACTCTTGTTTATATCAATTAGCCCATGGTAAAATTGGTTCATTATACAACATTTTACTTAAATTTGAAGTTTCCAAGAACTTATAAACAATGTTAAGTGATGACTCCCTTTACATTAATGCCTCTCAGAAAATGAGAAAGGTTTCCACAGGTATTTCCCTCAAATGTATAGATATGGGTAAATTCAGTCTTATCTGAGGATTTCTAAGAGGGACTTTTAGAATCTCAAATTCATAAAAATGATATGGGGTGAAAATACAAAATGCAGATGGTTGTAGGCAATCCCTCACTTACTGAATTTAAACTAGCTATCTCAGTAATTCTGTGCACATTAAAATTTGAAAACTACTGTTTAGCTCAAACCATCAGTTCCACCTGGAACGCTCATTTCCTCTGCACCCAAGTCAAATTCTTGCGTATTCAAAATGTTTATGGCTTTTATGACTGAAAGAGTGAACATAACTTTTATAATTCAGATACTGTCAAGACATCAAGTTTTATTTTTTAAATTTAATGTACTCCACAGTTAATTCTATACATGTGCATATAGAAATTACATACGTATGTAATTTTCTAGTAGTTGATAACTGACATATTTGATGTGCCAGGCACTGAACTGGGTTCTTTGCATATAGAACCTAATTGAATCTTAGAAACAGGCATTTAGGACATTGCCAGCCTTCTTGGCCAGCTTTTGAATTTTCTGTATTTGGAAAATATGTTTTCTGTGGCAGAGTCTCCCACCTACAACTGAAGTTGAAAATGTCGGACACTAGGTCTCCCAGCCTTCCTTATTATTATGGTCCAGCATACACATTTCCCTAATCAGATACAACTGCTCCAGAGTTTGAATCAGAAGCATATGATGTAAAAGAGAGCCCTTTCAGATCCATTACAAGGGGTACATATCTATAATGCTGGATAAAAGCAACTCAACTAGTTTTGTAGATAGTCTTAATTTTTAAGCAAATTAATGATGTTAACTACATTACATAGGGGCAGAGTTCAACTATGTTGAATAAAACATTATTTTCAAAAATTTAGTAGAATTAATTTGCATAGACTAAAGATAAAAAGGTCTTATTTTAATAGACTCTCCGACAACAGAAAAATAGTTGATACAAATTCTAAATTATTCTATGTGCTCAAAACCAATGCAATTTTATATCTTTTGTTTTTTTGGTGGGGGGGCAGAGTTTTACTTTGTTGCCCTCAGTAGAGTGCATCATAGCTCACAGCAACCTCAAACTCCTGGGCTCAAGTGATTCTTCTGCCTCCATCTCCAGAGTAGCTGGGACTACAGGCGTCCACCTAAATGCCTGGCTATTTTTAGAGATGAGGTCTTGCTCTTCCTCAGGCTGCTCTCAAACCTGTGAGCTCAGGCAATCCACCTGTCTCAGCCTCCCAAGTGCTAAGATTACAGGTGTGGGTCACCACACCAAGCTGCAATTTTAGATCTTAATAAGATTCTCAAAATCTGACTTCTCCCTATTTCTAGTTGTCCTTTCCTTCCCCCTAAACAATCTGGATCATTGAGATTATATTGGATAACCTGAAGAACAGGGTGTCATCAGTGTTGTCATTTTAGGTACACTAATTTTTTTATAGCCTAGAATTCAGATCTGTAGGCACAAAGGTGGTTGGTACAGCCAATGACCAATAAACCATTTGAAAGAATAAAAATGCATTCAAGCTCAAAATATTTTATTTTAACTGATTATTTGGAAAAAGTGAGTATGAATGAGAATAAAAAGAATGATACATAAGATTCTTGTGATTAATGTGATTCATCTCTTCTTATATTCATTACAAAGCAACTGTGCTTTGAGTGTAAACCCATATCCTCTGAATTCTAAATTTCACAGCAAAATGTCCCCACCCACACACAATTGTCAGTAAAGACAATGCAGATTTCTTTTCATAGATGAAATTGTACTTGGTTGTACCAACCCTGAGCTAAAGGTAAATCATTTGTTTCAACTGCTAATAATTAAATTCTCTAATATAGTTCTGTGGTAAGAAAGTTTATCTGAGGAAGTGGGTAGATATTATTTCAATGTTAATGTCTTAAGAAACATATTACTTGGGGAAGTTTGTGGAAAAAAATATACCAATGGAAGAATTTTATTAACACTTGTCCCCTTTCCATTTCATTGAACCTACCAAGAAAATCTTTATATGCAAATCTTTTGTACCCCAGCATGCCTTCAATTTCTTCTAGGCTTTTGAGCACTTCTAGGATAAAAACAACCAACCAACAAAAAGAAAAACACATGTGAATTAATGCAACTACAAATTCCTGGTCTCTCTACGGAAGCTTTTGTGTGTTCTATTCACATTCCCTGTATTATCTTTGTTAAATCTTTCTCACTCAGACTGAGGTCTTCAATTACTTTATAAGTATTGACTTTATCTCCCGATTTATAGAAAAATTCAAAGTGGTCAGGAAAACTCATTTTTACCATTTTTGCTTCTTTCCCGGTCTACGTCTAACCTACCATCTCAATGGGAAAATATTCCCATACCTGTATCGGGTAGTTGCCTCCAACCTTCTCAGAGATCTCACTCTGTCTGTTATTTCCTCTCTTGGATTCTCCCTACCAATGATGCTGTTTAGTCTATCTTAAAAATAAATCTAGACTATCCCACTCTATTGCAGCTATATCTGTTTCTTTACCTTTGCAGTTTTTGAAAGGGTAGTCTTAATTCTGCATCTCCATTTGTTTATCTTTTTTTTTTTTTTTTTTTTGCAGTTTTTGTCTGGGACTGGGTTTGAACCTGCCACCTCTGGCTTATGGGACCAGAACCTTACTCCTTCCAGCCACAGGTGCCACCCTCCATTTGTTTACCTTAATTTCACTTCTTTATTTATTGCAAAAGGGCATCTTTTTTTCCATTAAATCTGCTCTTGGGAATGACTTCATGGGTGCCAAGTTTAAGTGGAAGCACTCCAAATCTTTACCCTTTTGACTCTGCTATATTTGATACTGTTGGTGATTTTCTCCTTAAAAGTCTCTCTTTAGCTTCCAAAATTCCATTTCTTTCTTTCTTGTTTGAAACAGAGTCTCACTATGTCACCCTTGGTAGAGTGCTATGGTGTCACAGCTCACAGCAACCTCAAACTCTTGGGCTTAAGTGATTTTCTTGCCTCAGCCTCCAAAGTAACTGGGATTATAGGAATCTGCCACAATGCCTGGCTATTTTTTGGTTGGAATTATCATTGTTGTTTAGCATGCCCGGACTGGGCTTGAACCCATCAGCCTCAGTGTATGTGGCTGGTGCTCTACTCACTGAGCTACGGCTGCTAAGGCCAAAATTCCATTTCTTATACCTCTGTAGACTCAGTCAATCTCATGGCCCCTTCTTTTCTGCCCATTCTTCACATGTTACTCTGTTTTCCATGGTTTGGCTTCTTAGTCACCACTCATTCTGTTCTCTTTCTGGGGGTTTCTTATCAACTTGGATTTCTGCAACTAATAGAAATTATCTGTATATACACAGAAGGTGCCCCCCAAATGTATAGCATTTTAAGAAAGGAAAAACTATATTGAATTTGTAATACTCAAATCCCATTTGACTTCTCCAATTACAAGAGGTGCTCAATGTGACTTGTATTCATCTTTTGTTACTGGCTTATATTGAGTATTACAATTTTATTATAGTTTTTTCCTTTCTTAAAATACTCAGATACTCACCTGGTACTCATCTAGAAAACACCCCTGAATTATTTCTCAAGTTTTTTCCTGCCACACTTTCAATTATATGCAAGGAGCCATGCCCTATTAGTTATCCATCTTCACTCCAATATCTATCTCTTCATCTCCACTCTCACTGGAATTGTCTTCCTTTGGGCTTTTATACATTTTTACTTGAAACATTGTAAAATTCTTTTCAATAGTGTCTTGGCTACCAGGCATACATTTTCTATCTACCATAAGTGATCTTATAACATAAATCTGATCAGATCATTCTTCTGCTATGGTTTTTCAGTGATTCCCAAGACCTTCAGGATAAAATCCAAATCTTTTTTATACCTTGATCTTGGCTTTACCTTCCCTGTCCTGCTCCATTTATCACTGTTCCCTAATTCACAGGATGCTCTAGCTCTGCTTAACTATGTACAGATTGTTTTCCCAAAATTATGTCTTCTTAAACTTCAGGGCCTTTTGTATGCACTTATCTGTCTAATGCCCCACCTGAGCTACTTCACCTGTCTAAATCTTTTTCATAATCATTTGAATAAAACCTAAAATTAAATACCATATTTTGATGTGTATAATGTTTTCCTGTATATAATGCACACCTGCATTTTTGGCCTAAACATTCAGGAAAAAAATTTTTTTGTTTTAATTTTTGTTTGTTTGTTTGTTTTTGAGACAGAGTTTCACTATGTTGTCCTTGGTAGAGTGCTGTGGTGTCACAGCTCACAGCAACCTCCAACTCTTGGGCTTAAGCAATTCTCTTGCCACAGCCTCCCAAGTAGCTGGGCCTACAGTGGCCCCCCACAACACCCACATATTTTGTGCTTGTAGTTGTTATTGTTGTTTGGCAGGCCTAGGCTGGATTTGAACTCGCCACCTCCAGTGTATGTGGCTGGTGCCCAAGCCACTGAGCTAGCTGAGTCCGTTTTTTAATTCAAATTTTTATGTCTTTGCATTCAGGTACTTGTTTTCTATAATATAAAGGAATTTTAGCCTTTACCTTTTAACATACATAGCACAATAAATTTTATGTGACAACAAATTACAAAACCTAAGAACAGACAGAAAATGCAAGAAATTTTATATAATGCTAACAAATAGCACTACCAATGTATAAAGTGCATCTTTATTTTTCCCTAAAAAATTAGGGCCAAAAAGTGTGTTTTTATACATGGCAAAACATGGTATCTCTTCTGAAAATTTTTCTAATCCACCTACTTTTTCACCTGCTTCCGTGTGCCATTATGCCTATGCATAACATATCACTCACCATCCTTTTTTCACAAGTATTTATAATATTTATCTTCATTGCAATGACATCTTCTTTACTGTATTAATGATAATAACAACAGTGACCACTATACTACAGCTAGTGAAGACATATTTGTCACATGAATAAATTAATGAATGAATGAAATAAGACATTATTAAAAATAAAAATCTAGGTTGAAATTTAATAATGGACATACAATTTTAATCCTTTCTGAAAAACAGAGCCAGATTATGGAATGTTTTTGCTGTATGGGGAAGTAGAATACTCAACTGTGAGCATTAAAACTCGGAATTATACTTAATTATAGAAACTGGGATTTTTTTTTCTTAACATGGTTTCTCTTAAAGAATACTAATGGCTTATGTATGTGTCATGATGCCAAGGTAAGTCATCCTGAGGGGTTAAGTTTTGGAAAGTCCTATAGAACAAAAATCACAAAAGCAAATGTCATAATGAAATCTCTTTTTCTCTTTCATTTTCCTGGCCCTGGATAAAGGAAAGTTTTGTTGCTCAGTTGTTGTTGTTGTTTTTAAGTTTGGATCCTGGAACGTAGACAAGTGCAGGACAGTTAAAATTTTTTATTGATTGCAAAATTATGCTCTCAATAGTTGAAAGCTTTGTAAGATACTCCTATTTTCAGACACAGGGACAGTCACTTTTAATGAGTGTTTGATTATCTGGAAAACTTGGTAGACTGTTCAAAAGAAAACTCTGCTATTTTTTACAATGAACTATTTTCTTTTTATGTGTCAATAATTAACACAAGATAGTTCCAATAAGTTCCAGATCTGAAGTAAGAACATGAATAAAACAGGAAGAATCTTATTGCAATGGAGAAGATTAACACTCACTTGCCTTACTTCTGCTTATTCTGTATTTATTTTTTTTTCTTATTTTTCTAGTTTAGGTGTAAACTTAGATTGTTTTCTGAGACCTATTGTCTTTTCTCTGTAGACATTTAATGCTGTAAATTGTTCTCAAAGCACTGTTTTAGTTGTTTTGTACATATATTTATACATTTTGTTTTCATTTTAGTTCATTTTAAAATATATTCTAATTCCTTTGACACTTCTGCTTTAATCATGAGTCTTTAAGAAGTGTGTTTTCAAATTTCCAATATGAGGGATTTGCTAAATATCTTTCTATATTTCCAGTTTATTTTAATTATTTTGCTTAGAAAACATATTTTGTAGCACCTACATTCTTTTTTATCTTTATTAAAGTTTTATTTTTTGTTTAGTTTTTGCTTTTTTTAAAATTCCAGATGTGGTCAATCTTGTTGAATACTTCATTGGAATGAAAAACAATGTGTACTCTGGTATTATTAGACAGACTGTTCTAGAAATGTCCAATAAATCAAGTTGATTGATAGTGTTGTCCTGGTCTTTTATCTCCTTGCTGACTTTTTGTCTACTTGTTCTAACAACTATGAATAAATTAGTGTTGATGTCTTCAGTTATAGTTATGGATTTTAGAAATTTTTATCAGTTTTTATTTCATATATTTTGAAGCTCTGTTGTTAGATCCATACACATTTAGGATTGTATGTCTTCATGATGATTTGACCCTTTTATCATTATTTAAGATGTTTCTTTATTCCTTCATTCTTGGTAGTCCTCTTTGACCTGAAGTGAACTTTATCTGTTATTAACACCTGTATTGGTGTTTGTGTGGTATATACTTTTCTTTCCTTGTGTTCTTAAGTTATCTGTAGCATTACAATTAATGTAAGTTTTTTATAGACAGGAAGAATCTTATTGCAATGGAGAAGATTAACACTCACTTGCCTTAGTTGGGTTTTAAATTTTTACCTAATCTGACAATTACTGTCTTTCAATTGATATTTTTATATCTTTTACCTATTGGACAATTATTCATAAAATCAAATTTACATTTCACATGTTATTTGTTTTCTGTTTCCCCTTGTTTTTATTTTTCTGTGTCCCCTTTCTTGGACTCTTTTTAATTATTTGAATATTTATAGTATTCCATTCTATTAATCTCTTGGGCATACCTAACTTTTCATAGACTACTAAGAGTTAATATTTTACTGCCACTAATAAAATGCAAAAACCTTTTAATCATGTAAGTCCCTTTTGTCTTTCTACTTAATGTGATAGTGGTCATCTGTATTACACATTGGAACATTGGAAACCAAACCACTAGACAGTGTTATAAATGTTGTTTTCAACACTTACACATATTTAAAGGATTTAGGAAAATAAAAACACTCTGTTTACTTATTTTTTATTTCTGTTCTTCTTTCATTCCTGAAGTTCTATGTTTTCCTTTTGGTGTCATTTTCCTTCAGAATGAAAACTTTCAGAGAACGTGTGGTGGTTACACATTCTCTTAGTCTCCTGTTTTCTTTCTGTTCTTCACATTGGACAAATTTCTGTGTTCTGTATTGATGTTCACTGATTCCTTCCTCTGTCATCTTCACTTGGCTATTGAGTATAATTTTTATTTCAGATATTGTGATTTTTTTACTTCTCATATTTTCATTTGCGTTTCTGTTTCTATGAGGGAAGCATCTATCATTCCATTTACGTCAATAGTATTTACCATTCTCTCAATGAGCAGAGTTGTAATGGCTGTTTATCTGGTAATTCCAATATTTTGTTACCATCTTGGTGTTGCCATTTGTTAATTTTCCTTTTCCTTATTGAATTGATGACATCTTCATGGTTATTGGTAGGTCAGATAAATTTGGATTATATATACTATGGAAATTTTCACCATTTTGTTGTGAGATTTTGGTGTTGCTAACATCTTCCATTTATAGTCAGTCTTTTGTTTTTTGTTTTTTTAATGTGAACAGGCAGTTATCCCATTTAGGTTGTAGGGGTAAGTTTTATCTCCTTTTGTAGATGATGATCCCAATGTGTGTTCAGTTTGCTGGCTGGGTCTGCCCCATGCCCATGCTACTCAAGGATCATTATGAGACTTAGAAAGTGGTTCATAGAGCAGATTGGTTTTCAAAGACTTTGTTATGCTGTTCTGGTCAGTTTTGCACATGCGTCTCTGAAGGGTTAGACTAGTACTTAGAAGGTGGCTTATCTTGCAGTTCAGTTTTCAAATGCTTTGCTATGCTGTTTTATATCTGCTCTGCACATGTGCAGTTTGGTGGTGAGCCTGGACACGCGTCAGCTTGTGCACAAATTCATTCCACTCTGTGATTTTCCTTCACACTCTCCAGATTCCCAGGCCTCCTTTGCTTGGCTCTTCTGGCCAAACACACAGGTTTTCTCTTACAGTTTTAAGAGCTTGTGGCTGATGGTGCTACTGTTGCTGCTACAGTGTAGCTTTGTGACTGAGGTTGGCCCCAGGTGGTACCAAGAAAGAAAAAAAAGATTTTTAAAAGATGAAAACAAGAGGAAATCAGCCATTATCTCCTCTTCTCAATGTACTGGATCACAGAATTTCATTTCCCGATGTTCTGACCAGTGAAAGGGAAGTTCTTTATGAGTTCTTTGCTATCTTTGACCATTGTCTAATTTTAGAACTCAAGATGTTTGTTATAAAAGAGGACATAAAAAAGGAAAATAATCAGAAATGTACCATTGCTTTTCTTTCCTCAAAATTTTTACTTCCCTCCCCAAACCACCTGTTATTCTTTAGTTCTCAGAATCCTTGGTAGTTGCACTTGGTATTCTTTCTAGAGTTTATAGCTGTACCCTTTGGGAGAGATGGGCTGTAGTGGATGCCTGTCGTCTTTGCTGCTATCAGAAGTCAACAAAATGTTTTTGACATTCATTCATGTTGTTGGGTAGATTAATATTTTTTCCTCTGTATTGCTGGGTAGTATTATTATACTAGTATATATTATGCTACTACATTACACATATATGAATATATGCCATAGTTGGTGAATTCACTCATGTCTTGGCAGACAGTAGGGTTGCCCCTGGTTAGAGGCTATGATGAATAAAACTTGTGAAAATATTCAATTTTTTTGCCATTAAATATGGTGTCACCCATTGGTTTTTTAACAGACATGCTTTATTAAGAAAGTTCTTCTATTTATTTGGTATCAAGACTTGCTATTATGAATGGATGTTGGAGTTTGTTAAGCTTCTAAGCTTATATTTACTAAGGTAATCATGTGGCTTTTTTCTTTTATTCTATTAAAGTGGTATATTACATCAATTGATTTTCAGATAACAACTTTATCTATATGGAACAAAACACATTTGATCATGGTAGAAAATGATGTTAGTATGTTACTGAATTTATTTTGTTAATACTTTATATATTTTGTTAAGAGTTTTTATGTTTATGTTTACAATAAATATTGTTCTATAGGGTTGGTTTTTAATTTTTCAGTAATATTTTTACTTAGATTTGATATCAGGTAACACTGTTTCCATAGAATTAATTTAAAAGTGTTTTCTTGTCTATTTTTTGAAAGAGTTTGTAAAGGACCGATGTTTTATCTTCTGATAATTGGTGAAATTCAATAAATATATAATAGTCCATTCAGGCCTGGACGTTGCTTATTAAAGGTCTACTCATATTTTTCAGGTTTTTTTTCACTCAGTTTGAAAATTTCTTTCCTTTGAGGAACCACTCCATTTTATTTAATTTGCCTAATTTATTGACATAATGTTATTCAGAATATATTTTATCATTCTCATATTTGAAAAGAGTTATAGTGATTCTCCCTCCCATTCTTGATTTTGGAAATATTTTTCTTCTGTATTCTAGTTTAAATACTAAGGAGTTTATTTTAATTTCTTAAGTAAAAGCACTGTATCTAGCTTATTATTATATTTTTAAAAATTATATCAACTTTATAGTAAGAATATCTAATATTTGTTTAGTTTCTATAATTTAGAGTTACAGATGAAAAAATAAGGTAAACATAAGTGGTTTTATGTTATAGACATTATAGAGCACAATACTGATGCTAACAGTGTAGTGTATGGCAAAGAGCTGGGGAGTTAAGAGTCTAAGAGACCTGCATCTTAGTTTTAGCTCTATGTTGCTGATGAGATCATGAACTTGGCACAGTAACTCTTTGTTTTCTTTGTCTTCCTCTATTGAAGCCAAAATTAGCTACCACTCAGAATTAAGGTAAGGCTAAAAATGAAGTGATATCAGGTAAAATCTCTTCCTTGAAAATTATATCCTTACATGGAAATTTAATATCCATCATTATAATGTACTGTTAGCACAACAGTAAAATGTAGCAAGTCTAATGTAATTTCAAGTTTAAAAACTTGAATATGTGGAGGAAATAGTCATATTTTTGGAAACATACAGCCTCCCTAGGCTCAAACAGGAAGAAATAGATTTCCTGAAAAGACCAATATCAAGTATCAAAACTGGAGCAACAATAAAAATATCTTCCAACAAAAAAGTCCCACTTTACCTAACAAACACAAACATTATAACCTAATCACATGTATCCTCATATTAATCTGCAATTTTTAAAAAAATTACAAGGTAAGACAACTTGCTACATTCTAAAATAATGCCAAAATATTTATGGATTTTATTCATTTATTCATTATTTCATAAACTAAAAGATAATTTGTGAAATTCTCCAGATTATCAGAAGCTTGGGTTTTTATTCTGTTTTTGTTGACTCAAGATAAATTTTTAAAACTATTATGAATTATGTACATGCTAATTCAGTTCAGAATTCAATAAACTAAAGGCTGAGAGAAAACACAGCTAGTTGCCTACTTTTCTATGGGTCAAGATTCATGGATACTATCTACATTTTTTAAATGGTTAACTAAAACCAAAAAAAGAATTTGATTTTGTGATCCATAAAGGTTAGATGAAAATCCAGATTTTGAACCCATCAATTAAGTTTTATTGGGTCCCATTTAAAATGGATATTGTGAAAAGTCTGAAACTTTAGTTATTGATTACATATTAAAATGACAATATCTGGCTCGGCGCCTGTGGCTCAATTGGCTAAGGCGCCAGCCACGTACACCTAAGGTGGCGGGTTCAAATCCCCAGCCTGGGCCCGCCAAACAACAATGATGGCTGCAACCAAAAAATGGCCGGGCGTTGTGGCGGGTGCCTGT